>JAJJBR010000922.1:0-18528 GCA_022817965.1 Solanum lycopersicoides
TTGAATTTTTGTTAAATATTTGTACCCTTTAGGCTCCTGGAAGGCCTCGGCAAATATGACCCTTTTCCGTGTTAATATTTATGCCGTAATGAGTATATTTGTAAAGTTACATTATTATCTTGTCGCATCAAGTTATTGACGAAGTTACGTACTTATTTTATTACGATATTTTTAATAGGTAAACCAAACCGTTAAGGATCAAAATCAATAAATTAAAAATCATATAGAATATCTTATTAATTTAGTTATCAGTTTAACATATTTAGAAATCGAAAATCGATGATAAAGATCAAACCAATGCACACTCCATACTCACTTTCAACAAAATTGATTACGAAAGCTTCAATTTTTTCTAGGTTAATTTGGAAATTACTAGAAAGACTGATAAAAATAATACTCTCTGTATCAATTTATGTATGTTTGAATGGAAAAAACTGTAGCTACAAATCATTTCATTAACGACTAAACTATAGAACAAATAACAAAAATTAGAACCGAGGAAATTAAAGAAGGCAAAGTATAATGAGAGTAAATGACGGATGTTTTAACAATGAACTTTTTCTAACCCTTGAGATAGTTGTAGTTTTTTAAAAATTCTACGTATACATCCCAATTGATACTGACAGAAGGTTAGCAGAGAGCCAAAGCTTGAGCTTGCATACATTTCAACTGCCCATAGAAAGAGCATAACCGATGAAAATCACACCTACAGTTAATAGATTTGGCGGATATATCTGGACAAATAGAGGTTGAAGGGATCACTAAATCAATCATCGTCATCACTATCATATTGTTGACATAACGAGAGTAGACCACTGCTTGTCGCAGCACCACCAGTGCTCTGTGCGTCTTGCTTGTTTACTTCTACTGTCTGCTTGCTGTTGGAGTGTGAGACTGGCTTCTTGACTATGGATATTTTGACTGATGAGGACTTCAAAATGATTTTACTATCACCTGTCGATGATTCATCTGTAAGATAGGTCGTGAAAATAGGGTTAGAGATCCCTCAGAAGCTATTTCTATCAGAAAGTCCCAAAAAAGTAAATTCAACCATTATTACTACTTTTCCCCAAGTAGAACCTATGAATTCAACGATCATTGAAGAGTTTATAATATTTCATCCACCAAATGTCATACAAGGATGTTGGAATTATGGGAAGCAATGATACCCTCAGAAGAGAATCAGATGAATAAACTGAACCTACCTTTGTTTTTAGAGATGTCATTAATGCTGGCTTTCGTCAAAAAGTCTGTGGGCTTTTCATCAGGTTCCTCGGAAACCTTTCTCTTCTGCATTTACACAATAATAAGCATAGTGTCAAAAAGGAACAACAAAAGAAGGTTAAGACATGATATTGCATTCAGATTTAAGTCTTAACAGTAGATGCGCTTCTCCCAACAGAACTGTAATCTAATTTATGGATTTAATTGTATTTTCTACTTTTCTTTAGTTGTATATCAGACATATGGCAGGTCCAATGTAAAGGAGATTAATCATTTTGTAGATGCTGCCGTTTTAATTATTTAGTTCTGTGTTGTACAGAAGTAGGTTGATGGCAATATAACAATTGGAATTTGGAAAACTGAATTAGATGACCAGGCACTTGTACCTTTAGAGAGTTGTTTTCTGACCCTGCACTTTCACGGGTAAAGAAAGCCATGTCATCGTCGTCATCGTCCTCAAGTTCTTCATCATTGATTCTTTTGACAGTCTCTCTTGATCCCTGATTTGAAATTACAAGGCCAAGAAAACTTGCTAAGAAATTTACACTATTAGAAGCACTCCTATGAACAAATAGTAGTTATTCAGACTATGGTATACCAACCTGGAAAATTGATCTTATGAGAGCTTCATCGTCTTCCTCCATCTTCTTTTCCTGTGAAGGTGATTGACATTAATATGATAAAAAAAGGCAGGCAGTAAATGTTTCACATATTCGGCAACTAACTATAAAAAGGTACGTCGACAGATTCTCATAATTAGCTATTAGAGCTTACCACTCGTGATTATTCTCATCATCCTGAATAACCTATCATTTAAGTCATTATTTTTCTCCATACTCCTTACTAGATTTGCAGATACTTTCAGTGCTTCCTAAGAACAAACACTAACATCATCTCCAAGTTAATGTTCCTTGCATGTAGAGTAAAAATGGTACCTTAAAAATTCTAGATGTGTTAGATTCAAGCTAGGATTGGGAGTCCTTTGATATATTGCTAGACTTTGACTTGCTGTAAAGGGGTTTAGCACTACCTAAGTGCTGAGTTATAATACAAATGTTACTTATTCAAAAAAAAAAAAAAATTGTTTAAGTTTCTTTTCTAAATTTTGCTTTTACATTTATCAATTTCAATTAAAATTCTCTATGATTCACTACTAACAATTAAACAACTTTCTAATCAGAGTTCAAAATATGTGGTTTCACAAAAAACTAGCCTTTACTTTTAATTTCAGTTATTCTGTTCTTTTTTTCCTTTTTCTGTTTGTTTTAAACAGGTGTCTTGCGCTTGAGGTAGGCAATTAGAAAATATCTAATAAAAGATGGTGTTCAAGAATGAACTAAATTGAAAATTTTAGTCTGTGATTTGATTCTTAATTAAAAGGCTAATATCATTCAGCACATAGAATTTGAATAGTGGTGTGGTGTATGTGTGGGGGGGAGCATATTGATTTGATCCGATGAACAAGAATTTCTTTATGTAGGAAATTTGGAGTTCTCTAAATTAACCAATCAACAGAATTGAGATGCTACAGACAATCATCAAGGAGAAAATCTTCACTCCTAATCAAACCTGAAAACAATATAAAACATCATCATACCTTGGATTCATGTGACCGCTGCAAAGCTTCAAGCATCGCATCTACACTCACAGTGGCGTGCCTTGACTGAAAAAGTTGGGGTTTAAAAAGTAAAAAAATTGTCAGACACGAAAACGGGATATAAACCACAGCAATGTAGCAAGGCAAAAAAACAAAAAATTATTCAAGAAGAAACTTCACGACTCACCTTCAGAGATTTCATTTCATCCAAACCAGCAAGAATATCCATTTCTCTCTTTGAATCCAATGTCCTATTTTCTAATGACTTCATTGCATCACCCATTTCTTCATCGTCTCTTTTTGTTTCTCCTTCTCAATTTCCTAAAAGAAAAAGAAAACATAAATATGAATGCACAAGATACGGGAACCTGAAAAATGAAAAAACGAAATATTTTATATCACACATAAGGTTCACGCTCTTTCCTCTACAGAAGGAAGTGCTGGATACAAATACAACAACAAATTGATATAATTCTTTATAATGAAGACAAGTCCATAAAATTCTAACCTCATCTTTGCCACGCCAAGGCTCAAAATTCCTAGTTGCACCTGATTCAACAGTATAATCAGAATTCTTGGGATCTGTCTTGTAAGTTATCTCTGCGGAGCACTTTGTGCACTTGAAATAGAATCTGAAGATTTGTATTCCCAAATAGGTCTGCATAATTTGATGCATGATTACAAATCAGGGCAAGAACATAAAAACACATGATCATAATTCAAGTCAAGAACATACAAACACACACGCATATACTAGAACATGTCCACTACAGCGTAAGGCCTCATTTGTTTGCACTTAATGGATGTTGAATCTTAATCATTCAGATCTCAGACATTAAGGTTTCATTTGTTTCCATTAAGATTAAGACATCCGAATATTAAGATGTGCATTTGTTTTCATTAAGAAAAGATGTCTAAATTTGAAATATACATCTGATAATAAAGATGTGCGTTGTTAAAACGTCTAAACCTGAATACACATCTGAATATTATGATGTTGTCTCTAAATATGATCAGTGATGATTAAGATGTTAATGGTTTCTATTGGATAACCTACAAATTTTTAGGTGACATGATGGTATGAAAATTGTAATCTACAAAATTTCTTGGCGACGTATTTTGTAGTTGAAAATTAGTTCATAGTTTGAGAGTTCTGCCAAAAATGACCATCCTAGTAGAAGTAGAGAAAGCAGGTTTCACTCGTCGCATTCCACAATGATTGTCTTCACCACCCTCCAACACACCTCATTTTCAACCCCCTCCCTCCAACATAACTAGTATTTATCTAGATTATATACAAATATTTGTAGGATAATATTTTTTCGCTTACACAAGTACGAAACCCACCTATTTTAAACATATATACAAGATTATTAATAGCAAGCCGTAAAGTGTTTTAATGAAGAATTTGAGTAGTAAAGAAAGATTCATAATGTCTACTTATTAATTGGAACAAGGAACATGAAGTCAAAAATAAAGATAACTAGGAAACTTGACTTCATGGGAAGATATCCTTCTCTCGTGCATGCTGTAGTGAAGGTTTAGTAAGGAAAATTAATTTTTCCTTTGTAATGATATTTTCAGATAAATGAACGCCAAAAAATGACTCATTAGATTCAATTCCCCATGAAAAAAGTCTGGCATATCAACCACCCTAGTTTTGATTATAATATCCTTTCAATACCGACAATTTCACTTTAGGATATGTTTTGCAGGTGGGACAAGAACATTAAACTTGCTAAAAAGATGACCTTTGTGAGGGAAAGATTGGTGGGGGGGGGGGGGGGGACTTTTTCCTGGGCTGTTGGTTTCACTCCAAATGCTCGGTTCGGATACTGCAGAAAACTTTCAACAAAGCTTTCTGCTCGTCTCACAACAACTGACGACATCTATGATGTTTATGGTACCTTCGATGAACTTGAGCTCTTCACTGATATTGTTGACAGGTTTGTCCACACGCTTTACATTTTATTCATAATATCGTATCACCTAAAAGATAACTCTAACTGGAAACTAACATAGTAAACATTGTAGATTACAATAAGAAATGCTGACCAAAACATAGATGTCAATGCTTGATATTGGATAATCTACAAATTTAAGAACAATAGCAGCACAGAAGAAGCAATGTGTTGCTTAACCAAATCAGGGGAAAACTAGTTTTAATCAACAACAATTTGCCATAACACTGTACATATTTGATCCAACTAATATCCCTCATAACTCATTGGACTATCCGATTCCCAAGCCAAGTCCGATCTTTTCATCAACAGTTACTCAATTCTAGAACCTAACAAGAATGTCAGGTTATCATATATAGTCATGAAACTTTCAATTTAAGGTTCACCACCCATATCACATAATTGTCACAAAATTTCACAAAACATATTAGTTGAATAGTACATATACAGAAACCCCTAATTTCGAAAATTGAAAGTGGTTTTAAATAAAAATTACCTCGCCAACAACGTCCTCTTTGCGGGAATTGAATTTGGTACCCTTATAGATGTAATTTCCGCAAGTAGCACAACGAATACTCATTGGAAGCATCATACGGACTTTCATCTGCTGATTCTTTGGCTGTCTTCGCCTGGGAATCTTTGCCGGATCGAAATCCGGCGGATAATACTTGTTTAAAACCTTCCTTTCTCCCATGGCTTCTGCTTCTTCTTCTTCTTCTTCTACTCAGTTCAATAATCGAAACCCAAATTAGTTGAATCGGATGAAGATTTGCGAGTAAGCAACCCTCTCTGTAACAGAGACGGGCAAAGGGTTTGCTGAGCCGATGTTTTCTCTTCGCAAACTCAGGTTTTTTCTTATATTGAAAAAAGTGAAAACACAACTCAAAAACTTTTATTTTTAGGGGAAAAAAGTGACAAAATTGTCCCAATTAATGAGAATTCAAATCTAGAAAGATATTTCGTATTAAATTAATTTTTAAATAGTAAAAATATGTAATATACGATCATGATAGTTTAAATGTAAATGACTTTTCGATAAAAATACAGCGAGAAATTTATGTCTATTCCCTATAATCTATTTTTCATAAGTTATAGTACTACTTATGAGCAAATTCGATCTTTTTTGTTATTTCTATGTATTTATTTTTCCTTTTTGCCACCACATTGATCACATAATTAATTTTATAGGTTAAGTATTTACTCCTATTTATTTTTAAGATTATAAGTAATTTTTTATGTAAAAATAATTTATTCTTTCACATAACAATGTGAAAATGTTGTTCTTTTAAATTATTTTTGTAATTTTTTTTTAAGTGTAGGAGGAAACAAACTAAACAAAATTCTTACAATATTACCAACATGGATTGTAGTGTAGTGTTGGGACTACTTCACCCTTTAATTAGAGGTCTCAGTTTCAAACCCTGGAAATGGAAAAAATCACATTTGAAGCGTTACCTCCAAATGAGCCTTGCAGAGCGCGATTCAAATTTTGTTGAAACTCTAATGTAGACTCCAAACACCGAGTGATAAATAAAAAAAATCTTACAATATTCATAAGGAGATATAGATGGCTTAAATATGCTAGTAGTAGAAAGTTGATGTCGTTGAATGAGTATCCAATGATCAAGAGGTCTTAATTTCTCTGATGGACTGGGGTTTCGTACACCGCCAACCCAAACTTATTTCATGTTAATACTAATCTCTTTTGTAATTTATTATAGACGCAAAGTCAGAGAAATCACGTATTTTTAAGATAAATTATAATTTATTTCTTAAAAATTTATAATGACAAATTTTTTTCCGATATATACAATAATATAAGCGTTGATACAAAGAGGGTCGAATACATTTATGACCAAAAAATCAAAGCGCTGATACATTAAAAAGAGGGTCGGATACATTAATGAAAGGTCCGTATACTTTAATGACCAAAAAATCAAAACGTTGATACATTCAAAAAAGGACAAAATACATATGTTGATGCATTAAAAAGAGGGATACGTTAATGACATTTTTGACTTAGTAAAAAATAAAAGATTTTGAAGATTTGTAAAACTAAAAGAAAATAATGATAATAAATACACAAAAAGAGAAGATTTTTCTAATTATTCCATTTATTATATATAACTTATTTTATCAGTTTTTTAATTCATGTATTTTCAATTAAAGAATTTTGAATAATCCTATTGTCAAAAACTTGCTTCAAAATAACGACGGGAGATTTCATTTTATAATATATATATTTTTATGACATGAGATTTTCACTTTTAGAATATCGATTTATCAGTTATTGATATATAATTTAGCCTCAACCAACTGAAAAATAGGACAACTCTGTCTTTTTAAGATCTGAGCATTCTAATACATGTCTGCAAAACCATTATTTTAACACGTCCACGATGTGCATCTTGTAATTTACATGCAGAAAACCCATTTTTAACACAAATCCGTCTTCTTGACGTTGTTCTTGTAAAGCATAACTTGAGTTACAATAACGAGTAACAAACTACAGAAAAGAAAAAACAGTTACAATTAAAGAAGAAAAACCTTAGTAAATAGAAAATAATGATGAACATCCAGAAGTAATAATACTTTGCTCATTCAATTGAACATATTGGGAAGTGGTCTGACAGCCATGAAAGCTTCTACCATCTGCAGAAAAGACCATGAAAGTAGTAAATAAACTAATCGAATTGGAAACAGAAGAGAAAAGGAAAAAACTATTAAGCAAAACGGAGCACATAGAAAGGAGACAAGACATCCAGTAATTTCGAAAAGCAAAAGAGGCACTAAAGAACACTAGGAAAAAGCAGCACACTCCGATTCCCTCCTTAATTCCTCGAAAAGAGGAAATAACTCCTGATGGAATGTCATGCTCATAAAAGGAGACCTTCACACCCTCGGCATATCTTTTTATATGCTAGGGCCAGCTTGCACGCAGCACACCCACCCTTAACATATCTAGTGAAATAAGCTACAAAGAATAATTGAAAACATAAGTAGATAAAGAAAATGGAGACTTGGTGCTGATTTCAATCGCATTGTGTTCACTTAAGCTAGAAGACCAAGCTTGAATCTCTTGGTTGCTAAAGAGAATCAGGTCATTAGAAATTCAGATGTAGTCGGGACAAGTTGAATTGATAATCCAAGGCAATTCAACATGGAGAAAGAGTAATTTGAAATTCAGAAAGTCTAGCTATTTTAGGTTTCACCGAAAATTACTGTTAGTTACCTCATCAGTCACTGCTGCCCTAGCCCGTCGATGTCTTTCAACTATATCTGTTAGAACTTCAACTAGCCTCTTTTTAATTTCACCTGTCAGCATACGGCCCGAACCATACTCCTGAAAGTTGAGCAAATGAGTATCATTGGTACTATCATCTGCCGGTAGTCCATGCATGGACTGAATTGAATGCTAAAAGCTGGAGTTCTACAAATGCAAATTTGAATTAGCAAAGAAACACCAAGGGAAAGCATGAATAGTAACCTCTCTAATGTGTTCCAGCTCTGCATCATCGTCCAGGAAAAAGCCAAGATATTTAAATGGTATATCAACCTGCACAGTATCCAAGAGAAGAGGTTTAGTTTGCTGACCTTTTTTCCATGGCTAAGATGGTACAAAGTTAACTATATTGATCCAACAGAGGTGAAAACAAGCAGAGATAAATTGCATTTACAAGCTGCTATATTCAAGCATGTACAATCATTTAATAGAAATGCATTCCATCCTACGAATTAGCTATTGGATTCATATAAATTTAATTACCTCCAGGTTTGCTCCGTACTTCCTGTGCAACTCAATTGAGTCTCGTCCACCTGAGAATGCATATCTGTTTATCTGCACATAGTTACAGTTTAAACGGTCATTATAATGCTTATCGAAATAATTTATTTGGCATAGAGCAATCAATCTGGATGATGCCCATTTTGGAAACCTACATAAGAACTTTCTTTTTGAAATGACAAGTATTCATTGATTAAAATAATTAAGAACTAAAATGGCGCTAAACAAATTAACTTCTCACATATTCAAATTGCCTCAGTTTCCAATTTACCTCGGTCAGAACTCCTGTAATCAACTGGACTCAAACACTAGCGCATATGATGCACATCAGTAAGCTAGAACAAGTCAAGTGAATCCTTCAATTTATGAGGATTCAAGGTAAGAAATTACAGTTCCGCGATTTTTAGCTCAAAGGATCTCGTATCATCACCTGAAGACTATGGAGGAACCAAACAAGGAAATCCAAGCCCAATTAATCTCCTTGAATCAAGGAAATCGTGTGACAAGAACTCTTGTTTAACTCATTTTCGCTAGAGTTTAACTATTAAGGAAATTTGTACATTTGCCTCTAGGGTTATCATAACTATAAATACTCATTTAGTTAGTGTCAGTTTTCTTTTAGAATGAATTTTAATGAAGTTTGTGAGAGCTTAAGAGTATTTATTTCTTATTAGCATCTTTTATCACTTTAGTTATGATAAGATATTTGTAGAATCAATTCCTCTGCTAGCTTAATATGTTAGTTTGTTTCCTTTAGGTGTTTTATTGTAATGTGGTCAGATTTTTACTATTCTAGATTTTGTTTTAATTTCATTTGAAAGTTTTTTCCACATTAAAGTTGGTTGGTCTTATATGGTTTCTCCCTTTCTTTATCTTTTAGCTTCTGAATCTGCCTCAACATTGTAACCAGACCCCTCCTCCCACCCCCACTCCCCACGAAAAAAAACATTAAAAAGAACAAATTGAAGCTTTGGTATTCTTAGAGAAATAAGTATGACACAGAAAGTAATTGAAGAAAAATCATCACCAGTATTGAACGAGAATCGAGATGCGTTTCATTTCAAGAGTATTTATCACAAATATCATTTTTACAGACTCATAAAGAAAAAATTCTCAAGTTCTATTAAATTTAGTCAAGAAAAGGCCCACATCTGGAGATAAAGACAACTTATTTGAAAAAATTTATGTATTCGATATTCCATCCTCTAATACGGAATGTCCTACTTTGAGTTGTACAACACCTTATTAATTAACTTGCTCAGTTCAGCATGCATTGTTTCTAATAATTTTCTTTATGAAAGTGGTGTCCAAGGCAACTTGTGCACATCACAGCTATTTCACCGGATACATGCCACCTCCCACCAACACATATTCCGGGTAACTCTTTGCATGAAGATTAGACATATGGAAGAAATCACCTAGTGTTTTCTTTATCTCTACTGAGATCTGAATCCTGATCTCAATTGTTTGCAGCCACTTCATGACCATTAGGCCACATCCTTGGGTGCATTGTTTCTAATGAATTTTATATAAAGACTGTCTATAGTAATCCTCCCTCCTCATCCAAGAAGGAAAGGACAACACAGAAAAAGGAGATCAATAAGAACGGGATTATGCACAAAATGGATGTCCTTCAATGGATACAAGCATTGACATATTAGGTGTATCAAATGTGTAAAAATATATTTTTTGAGAAGGATTTATTTTGTTTGAGAAGGTGCGCAATAATATATTTGAAAGCCCAACCTTGTTTTTTATCTCTTTTGCTGAATCAGTCACATAAATGGCAGAATTTGGATCACTAGCAGACATTTTTCCATTCTCCCCCTGCAAATGTTCAACAACAGAAAAGTAATATATCAACAGAAGAAACGTATGACCATTTTTACAACCAGACACGTTAAACAACATAAGCTGAAACAAGTGTGCACAAATTAATTTGGCAAATAAAAAGGATGAGAACCAGTTTTATTTCACTTATTTGGAATCAGACAGATACCAACATGGAGGTCGGCACACCAGACAAAGAACAAAGATGAAATGACATAACCATTATACAGTTAGTGATACCTTTCATATAAGTTGCAACTCAAGAATCATTTGCAATTACACAAATAAAGAACCAAATTCAACTGTGAAGAGCATGTACGTGGTAAAAATGGAGGAAAGGTGATAAAAGAAAAGAACATAGAATCTTTTGACATTTTCAAATGCAAAAAACAATTTTGTGGCACACATTTCCATCTACCCAGTAGAGGACAACATTCATACGAAGGCTATTTGCAATATGGACAGAAAGGATTCTACCATACAATATCCAACTAGAACTAATCCTTTATGAAAAAGTTACTGAAGATATGGGGCTTTGATCAACATCTCATAAAGGAAATTGTTTGTTGTGTTTCCTTCATGAAGGAGGAAGGACTGTCATTCACATGCTTTATGGATTTTTCGTTAAACAGATTCTAAATAAGATAAATATCTGTTGAGAAGTTGATGCTATAGTAAATGGCAAGTGTTCTTAACTAAACTTTGCATATCTTATGGAGCAAGCAACTAGGTCTTGTTGTCGCGAAATGCTTCTCTAGCATGAAGAACCACGACTCAGGTTCTAGGTACAGGAAGAATTACAAAGGGAGATAAAGCTAGCTATCGGAAATGCTGCATTACTCATCCTATACAAAAATTAAGCAAATAAATCAATAAATTAGATTTAAGTTTAACTATGTTTTACAGGTCTACGACCAAAAGACGCCACATTTACTGGTTTATGAGCTGTAAAGAAGCACATGCTGTAAACTGCAATTTTTTGTAATTCAGAAAGGCTCTAGTTGACTATTCAAAAAAAAAGATGCTGAAATACACATATAAAAGAATGTAGCACCAGAACTGAGCTTTCATTTGTAAGGAATTGGGCTATAGAGATTGCCACCGCTCAAAAGGATCATATCAGAGGTCATTGAGGTGATGGTGATTCTTTCTAACTATCTGATTATGGATGCTGCAAAAAAATTCCTTCAGCAGTGGCGTTTGGGTCATCTTGTGGCCAGAAGAGTTAAAGTCTTTGTGGCAACAAGTTGAGGACAGACAAGCATAATAGAACAAATTGTTCCTACTAATTAACTGTAAAAGACTTAAGTCCAGAAGTGTGATCAAAGTGAAATCTGATCGTAAATTTGTAACAAATTTAAATTGGTCGGTCACTGGTCTATAATGATAGAAAAACCTGAAGCGCAGGAAAGAATGATGATTCAATCAAAGCAGGCTTGTGATAGCCTATCCGAGGAGCAACATCTCGAGTCATTCGGAAATACGGATCCTGAAAGATCACTTACTGATGTTAGTTCTTCCAGTAGAAACAGAGGGGAAAACTATCAATAAAAAAATCACGAGAGACATTGCATGTAGGAAAAGAAAGAAATGAAGCAATAAAACCAACACTTTTAGATTTGTTTTCTTTTTCTTTGAAGATAAAATGACTGTCTATATATCGGCTAATCAATATAATTTAAAGCAGAACAGGAGATTTCCTGCTTATCTGCCTATTTAATCCAGCAGATTACAGGTTGAACTTGCTAAATTCTGTCAATAATCATACGCCCACGTACTATCCAGTTAAAATATTTAACTAGAAAATAGCTCAAGGTTAACAGAGTAAAGACCGCACCATAGGCTTAGGCTAATGTCTTTTCACCACACACACAGATCTAACAACCCAAAAGAAGGACAAGATTTATCGTCAGCAGATTACGCAGTACAAAGAAGGGCACCTATCAAGAGAAAATGTTGCTTCCAGCGTTTAGGTTCTCAAAAAAATGTTGCCTCCAACGTTTAGTAATATGACAAGACAATAACTTGAGCCCCAATATAAAATACCACCAATTGAACAGGACCAAGCAGTATTTTGAGATCGCCTGTCCAGCATTTTCTTTTGGTAAGTCAAATATCTTAAGTGCATAACACACCAAGATGGTGTCGACTTTTAAAAGTGCAAAATGTATAAAATCAATTCAAGCCTCTCATTAGTTTAGCCAACTATACAGATCAGCACACCAAAAATACATTAAAATCAAATGAGAACTCCTTAAAGGAAATCAATGGTTTCTATCATATTGGAGGTTGTTATGAAGGTTACTATGAGGAGATCTTTGTGGCAATGAAAAATGAAGATTGCTTCTACTGATTGGGAAATAACCACCACTCTCAAACAAAATATGCCCACCCCTGTAGAAGTACGGATAATATTTTGGATTTTGTAAGCTCCCTAACTCTCCAGCACAGTAGGGTTTAAGGGGGTTTATGTTTTTGGCTGCTTTACAGATTCGCACAGTTAGCTTCATGCAATTTTCATGTTTGAAGCAACTTTATTTTCAGTTATAACCTCTGCACCCCTAGATGCATTTCTAATATCACCCAAAAAAAGTATGCCCATGTGATTATACAAATAGTACTATTTTATTGACAACAAAACATACAGCTTCATTTTTGTACTAACTACTAACTGAGGAATATATTGCTCAATCAAGCAACTGTAATTAGACATTTGAAGAAACCACAACAACATACCCAGTGTAATCATGTCAATTTTTTTGTAGGAAATAACATTACCAGGTTCAAAATATATGTATTTATAGAAATCTGACAGAAAAAAAGGAGCAAGAAGAAACCTGGTCAATGGCACATGGAATCAAACAGCGAATGTTCTCATTGCCAAAGATATGAGGAAATGAACTGGGGAAGGATGGCACAGCCTATAATTTTATAAATTCAGCTTTGTTAGTTTTTCCATGTGTTCAAAACCAAATTCAAATTCTAAGTTTTGAGGAAAAGACAAAACCCATACAAGATTCAGAGTAAGCTACTGTTCCATTTTTTTTATTTTTCTGGGGGTGGGGGACTAGGTGAAGTATACTATTCCAGCTTCTTCAAGCTTTTGACTTTTCCAAAGTTAATCTATTTGACGTGAAAATTGGAAAACATATATGAAATATAATGCACATAAGCTTCACAAATGGAAGCACAGAAAGGTTTTAGAAAAAAAACTCTCGGTGCTATTTTGTTTCTTTGGTTGAGGACTGTCTATCAAAGCATTGTGGTTTTCTCTATATTTCCTTTCTGTCTTCATTTTCCTAGAGTTTATTATGGGGCCACTGGAGGGATGGACATACAAAGATAACTTAAGAATAGGAAGTATGAAGATCTTTCCAAAAGCATTTGTCCAAAACTTGAAAAAAAAAAAGTTCTTGCACAATAGAGTGAGTTATAGACAGACTACAGTTACGACATTGAGGAGTATGCTACCTGGATTGGTGGAAAACTAATTTTCCCTATGTGATCTTCACCTGTAAAACCAAAAATGCCAACAACCTGAAAAACAAACCACACAGCATAATACGTTTAAGAACATTAAAATAACATACTCCTCTAGATATAAAGTGGAAGTAATCACCTTATTGTATGTGACACATTTTGCAACCCTGACCATGTTCTTGTAGAAGGCGCTGCGCAAAAAGAATTCTTGTTAGCACCAATACTCCAAGTTGTCAAACAAACACATCATAAAGTATGTAAATAAAAATCATGGAGATGTACACATGAATTTGAAAGAAAGCACAAGTTGATTGCATCCTTCTGCGACCATCAAAATTCTACTTACAACAGACAATATAAGCAAAAATTATCTTTCTAAATAGCAACACCCACCCTTATCACATCCAAAGCAACAAAACGTAACCATGAAAACAATATAACTGAGTCTCCTCTCTCTCCCCGTCCACCGCATCCTAAAAGAAAAATCATTGTTGCATTAAGGACACTTCCCATCAAAAAAAGGAAAATGACTTTGTGTCACTTTACAAGTATCCCAAGTCTCACTCTGTATACTTCATTAATCCCTTAAACATTATTTTCAACTTTTAAAACTTCAAAATATCACCAAAACACTATCCTTGTAACATATACCACTTCGAGTATGATTAGCATATGTATACATGCTTTTATACCCACCAAACACTCGAACAATACAATCTAAAAAAGGAATTCTCAATATGAACATTTTCCTTATAGTATAAACCGCATTCCGGAAGAAAAAAAGAGGCTACTTACCCACCAACATAGTCAAAATCAGTGAAAATAAACGTCTTTGAAATATCAAATCCACAAGCAATAATGTCTTTAGCATTCTCACGAGCAAGTCTTTGGCTTTCTTCCACTGACAAATTCTTCCACATACATTTCTCATCATCAGTCAACTGTATTACAAGTGGCACCTTAAAAGCATCCTGCAAGTACCTGCAGCACAATAAAACAAATTCACAAACCCAAAAGTAAGCAAAAATAATAATCCCAATAAGCATTGTGTATTCAAATCCCAATTACTTTGTAAACATGAAAGGGATAAGATGACCCAAATGCAAAGCTTCAGAAGAAGGTCCTCTGCCAGTGTACAAATAAAACTTCTCCCCTTTCTCATAAGAATCCAATATATCATTAAAATCACGATGAGCAAAGAAAACTCCACGGCGAAGGAAAACATGAGGTGCCCGATTCGTAAGACGTTGAACTCTCTGAATTAATGACTCGTCAAGCCTCTGGCAACCAAATTTGTCGATCAATTTGTCATAGTCAATCTTCCCGCCGTCTTTTGCTGCTACTTCCCATGGGCTCACTACTTGCTCCTCTTCTACCTCTTTGCTTTTATCATCCTTCAGCTCCGTTTTCTCCATTGCGAAGACTTCCGACGAGCTAACAAGATTTTCAGGGGACAATCTGATTTTCCGGCACCGGCGACGACTTGCGGCGAGGCCGGCGAGTTTGAGGATTTGGTATTCAGAGAAGTGAAAAACCTCGGTGCTAAATGAGGTAATGAGATTTAGTAGAAATAGACATAAAATGTATCCTTTTTAGTCCTCGGTTATCTCATATATTACCAATTTTATCCCACTATTAACAAATCTTTCAAAATTACCCTCAAATTTCCGTTTGAACATAATTTGAAATTTCGTTTGAAACATTAAAGGAAAAAGAGTCTGACATAAACTCTAATTTTGGACGAAATTGTTGTTACGATAATTTTTTACCCCTATACTATTTAATAGGGTATTTAACGGTATTTATGTGCTCACGTGGACACGTTGCTATTTATAATTATGCAATATTTTTTTTGTCCACGTGGGCACATATATACCTTTAAAATACAGTATTAAATAGTGCAGAGGGATAAAAGTTCTTTTCCAAAGTTTTTGGTATCGTTACAGCAATTTCGATCAAAATTTAAATTTATTTCAAATATTTTTCCCAATATTAAAACTTGATAATTCATAAAAAAAATCAAATTTCTCGATTCTTATATATTATTATCAAATAAGTAAATTATAGTTAATAAATAAGGTAACTAAATATCCTAAGACGTTGCATTAATAAATTGCACATCTACATAATCCGTTTATAATTGCATGCTTGCGGTTATATGTTAGTAATACAAATTTTCAAATACACATAATATATAAATCTTCACACAGAGGATAAGTCTTTTTTTGCAAAATTTAAAAGGCATAATACATATATCGGACCCTAAACTTGGTTTCAAATTTTAACTTTGACCTCAAACTTTAATAGTGCACAAATAGGCACTTTAACTATCCTATCTTTCAATAAATAAACACACAATTTTTGGAGCCAAAGTGTGTGAAATGCAAACGCTGCCACATGTATTAGTGAGTCAATCAGTGGCTGCCAACTAATTAAATATTTTACACGTCTTTTTTTGAAAAAAAATATCTTACACGTCATTTTGAAACTAAAAAAATTAAAATTAATTTTAATTAATATAAAAGAGATTCATTAAGGGTAGAATTGTCATTTCAGCATTTCTTTACCGTTGTGGGCCTCAAAAATTACCCCTCACTCGCGCAGAATGCGTGCATTTCACGAATTTTGCCAGGTAGGAATCGCGTGTTTATTTGTTGAAAGATAGGATAGTTAAAGTGCCTATTTGTGCATTATGAAAATTTGAGGTCAAATTTAAAATTTGAAGTCAAGTTTAGGGTCTAATATATGTATTATGCCAATTTAAAATGATGAGATTTTTATTTGGAAAAAAAAACTTATGAATCAAGTTTTATATTTAAGATTATGATTCTAAAATTAAAATTAAAGTTAAAGTTTTATTCGAGTTTCATAAATAAACTTTGATTCTTAAATAAAAACTTCAAACTTAAGCCTCAAATCCTTGACCTAACGCCTACTTTATAGATTTTTCATTATTCACGTTTCTTTTACTTACCTAATATCACTTCTTTAATCCATAGACAAGTTTTGCATAATTGAGCATAAATAAGGGGTTTAAATCTAATTAATATTTTCTTTATATGTTAGATTATTTTTTTAAAATTATATATATAAATACACAGCTTAAGATATCACCATCTTTAAAAAAAATTATTATTTTAAGAAAATTGTAAAAAATCTCTTTAAGATATATCTCTACGATTAAGTAATGTATCATTTACAATATATCGGACGATTAAGGAATATATCCGAGAGCAATAATAACTTTAATTTTTTATGGAATTAGAAAAACTTGTAAAATAGAATATAATTAGGCCCCGAATATATGGAATTTCTATACTTTATACGAATTTTTATGCAAAATATCTTATAGCATCTTGATAATTTAAGTAATGACCAATTTGTTACAAGGATTAACACTAAATATGCTAGCTTTAGTATCAATTAAAATGAAATGACATAGAATATGAACATAATAAAGTTGCTTTTGACAAAAATATATAGGAGAACAATTCTGAATTCTCCCACCAAAATATTACACAACGAATAATATCTAAAGAATCAAATTTCTTTTTATTCTAATTGCATTAAATGAGTAATATAAAATTACAGAAAAGAGGTAAAGTAAAAGAGACAAACTTTATTCTCTTAAACCACTCCAATCAAAAACATTCTTTTATAGAGAAAAAATTGATAAATTTGGATACTTTGATAATTTTTTCTTTCATCCAGTATTTGATATCCGCATTAAAATTTGCTAATTCAAATTTGCTCTGCATAGAGCTCATTCAGAAGTAACCATTCCCCATTCAATTTTTTCATATTCTAGGCTCGAAATCGAACTACTGTATCTTAAAATAAAAGGATAAATTGATTTATTTTCATAGTGGAAAAGATTTTCGGGAAAAAAATTATATTTTCATTACTAAAGAACTTTTTTGCTTAATCTAATGTGAAATGACTTCATTAATATTAAAAGTTAGTTATATATTATAAAAACATTATAAATGAAGTTTTTATTGTTCATAGTCACTTGAAAAATTATACATAAAAAAGTTGCTCTAGTAAAATTACCAAATATATTAGAATATGAATTGTCATATTTTATTTTAGATGATACTATTTGATCAATTATTAAGAGAAAAATAAACTAGTTTTCTCCCTATTTATATATATATATATATACACATTAAAATGGAGTTTCTATGTGTGAATCAAAATTAAAGTTTATTGAATTCCACCAACTAAAAGTTGAGGTGAAAAAATATGTATTAAAACATTTTGCAAATAAATTCTCCGGTGTTTGTTACTATACTTTAATTTCTTTTAGTTTCTAAAATGGCGTCAAAGAAAGAAATCAATATAAGCAATTTCGGTTCCAAAGTTATTTAATAAGTAACTCGAGTAAGTATTTCAAATGATGAGCTTGATGAAATTTGTGTAATAAAGCTATACTTAAGAGTTTATTACATTATATTCCTACTCTTTTTTAAAATTACAAAAATCTCTTAAATTTGATAGAATTTGAGTACATCCAAAACGCCTCGATACACATTCCAATTTTGGATATCTCTCAGCGTTCTGGTACATCGCGTCTTAATTTTAAATACATCATTCAACGTCCAGATACATAGTGTAAAGTAACGTTCAGATGCATCATGTGAGTAATGATA
>JAJJBR010000923.1:0-20922 GCA_022817965.1 Solanum lycopersicoides
CAATCAACCATAAAATCAAGCTAATAACTAAAGATCATCCTTAATCAACACAAAAATATGGGCAATTATCGACTACTTAGGCATATAAGTATGCCTAAGATCACCACCCCACACTTAGAATTTTGTTTGTACTCAAACAATCTTTAGACTATCAACTCTATTTCACAATCCCTTGGCTTTATCATGTCACCTTAAATCAACCAAATATTTTTAATCATGATTGTGCAGTATACATTGGATGCAACAATTTTCCACAAAAATACCAAGTACAACACATGCTCAAAGAATGACTCCTTTTCGGCTAATGCAAACTCATACCAACATTACTTGATAATACTCTACATGCCATAGATGCCTTCACTTATTTATGCGTTTAGTAAAGCCTTTCACTCAAACAATATCACAATCCCAAGGCCTATTTTTTCAAAACAATCAACTCACACTCACAAGTGAAGTTCTTACTTTCCTCAACATGCCATATGCTTGTCCCTAGTGTATTTCAACTTTTACATTATACTTCTCAAGGAATCAAGAGGACTTTCATTTGGTTATAATGTTGGATTTAGGTAATGGAGGGAACATTTAGAATTATTATAGTAACTTCTCCTCCCTAATGTGCATGTTATCATTTAACACACACCATTCTTCAAACTATTCTTTTAATCTAGTATACCCTTCATGACTACGTACCCTTTATTGCTCCATTTTGCCCTTTTATTTCCCTTTTTTTCATTTTTTTAAAATGCTTTTGCACTATCCACCCAAACTCTAGATTTTTCGTCTGAGTATGGTACACATTGTCCTTGATAGGACCAGGGCCAATGTTTTGAGCATAGTCCCCAATTAGCCACCATCGATTTCAGTCGAGGTACACATTGTCACTAAGGACCAGGGCCAATTTAGGATATATATATATATATATATATATATATATATAATTTTCTTCCCACACAATATAGCAATTCACCATTAGCTCATTCAACCTTATTTTTCAACCCTTCTACTTAACATAGTGCATTAAGGACCTCAAGGATCAAAATACTTGGTATCAAATAATGGATTTCGGCTTATCATGTGGCTTATCAAATGAATAAGGCTAAAGGCTCAATGGGGCTTCACAAAGGGTCAATTTCATGGTAGGCATACAAGTAGAGTCAAGAATTGGCTATTTCAAAACAATGCCTCTATCGCATTCCTTAAGTCAGACTAGCCACTCATTCAACACACACAAGGCAAGTTCTAGATATCAAGTCAAGAAAGAACTAATCGATTCTCACCAGACATGGCATTATGACACATACACGGATATATCACTAACATGCTCATACAACTTGCATTACTGTATTACTAGTCAATTAAGCCCATCTTTCAATATTTGAGTCAAACTTACGAACACATGCTAATTACAAGGTCAACAAGTCATTGCATTTTTCCAAGTATAAAGACCCATGAAGTTTGGCTAACTTATTGGGACATAGCTTCAAAAGACCAAGGTTGGTTTTTTCTATCCTACTCCTCTATGTGACTAATTTTCCCTTAAGACGGTCGTCATCCATTTATAATTCGGAACTGTCACTCCTACGATGACTTTAGGACTCGATAAAGCAATAAACTAATCCTATACGGTTCAAAGGGCCAATCCTTAGTAAAAGTACCGAAAATAAACCCTGAGGAACCCAAAAGCAAAATAACAAAAACAACAACTAAAGACTAAAACTAGACTCGATAAAACGACAAACAACTATATACATATATAATACCCCTACCCCACACTTATAAAGATAAGTACTGTCCTCAGTGCAAAAGCAAAACAAAGTAAAAGGGTAGGAGTACTCCTGAAGCCTCTAGGGCTCGTCGTCGCCGTGGTCGAACACCATTAAAACATTCACCTCATCTACCGCGTTGTCGTCATCTTACTCATCCATGACCTCATCAGCAGTGGGCTCATCATCGTCCACATGCTTAGAAAATGCTGGACTAGTCTTGCACAAATAGGCTGCACTATCGATCAATGGATAGCGCTCCACCAAATCCTCCATCTCCTCATCAGTGACTGGATGACTTCCAATCCGCTAATGCAACTCAACCATCCTAAACATGCGTGCCATGAAATAATCATCTAAAGCTTGCCTATTTGGGGCCGACAAAATAGGCCCATGGGATGTGTCTAGCACCTTTGTGCGCCTAACATCCACCAACTTACCCGTCAGATCCGGGTTCCTAACAACCAACATATCTATTTCCTCCTTCTCAATCTCATGAATCCTTAGAGAACGAATAATTAACCCCCATAACAAAATATCCACCTCAAGTTATTTTAGAACTTCATCATATTCTATCACATAATCGCCCCCACATTTATGGGCATGCCTTTCCTCAGCATGTACACCAACACCACCCTATCCCGAGTAACATTAGTCAAGTGTTTAGCGGGAAGAAACACCCTGCACACTATCTTCAACCACACTCTAGCCACCTGATTGAAATTAGCAAAATGGAGGGTGTTATGCCTCCCCCTGTCCTTACTCCTTCACACCTAGCATTAGACTCGACCCAACACAAAGTGTGTCGGATATCCCTATACAGAGGTTTATCCTTCAACTCGTTAAACATGTCAGCATCGCACTGTGGGGTCCCCAACACCTCATTCAGAACACGTGCTGAAAATCTCACATCCTTCCCCTTCACAGGCACAATTTTATACCTAGTGTCCGTCAAACAATTCATATAAAATTCATGCACCAAAGTTAATTTACAATCTCCGGGATTATCAAACATAAAACGCAAGCCTAACTCATTCATAGTTCTATAGATAGTTGGAAATTGAGACTGTAGCCTTACCTCATTCACATATTCATCCCCCATGTATTTCGCTTCCCATTGACACTCAAACCAATCCCAGCCATATCGCTCCACTGCCTTCTTACAAAAAATTTTGCTCCGGTTCCTGGCCACTAATAGACCCAAAAGTTTCACCCTTCCTACTCCTCTTCGATCCAGTGACATTCTTGACTTTAGGAGCCATCTCAACTTGTTAAGAAAATAAAAAGAAATAAAAAAAATGAGAAATGGTGGTGGTGGTGGTGGTGGTGGGGGTCGGATGGAGGAGAAGAGAAAAAATTGATTTGGGGATGGAGGAGAGGAGAGATTTAGAAAGATAGAAGAAAATAAGTGGTGAGAAGGGGGATTTATAGTGGAGGAGGGAGAGAGAGGGGTGGTTGGGAGTTAATGGGTGTTTTAATGGTGGTTAATGGGGGAAGAGGAAGAGTTGGGGAAGAGAAGAAAAAGAAGATTGGGGGGTTATGGGGAGTTGAAATCGTGGGAATATGGGTTGAATAGGGGAGTTGGGGGGCTATATTTAGGGTGGGTCGGGTAAATTCTGGGTCAAACCTGGAAATTAAAAAAATTGGGCGTTGGGGCGATGGAGGCGCGGCACTCCTGTATCGCTCTGAGAAGCGCCGTAGTCCTCCTTGCCTTGGAGCAGTGCGCCTGCCAGTGCGCTTGAGAAGGGCCTCAGTCCGTCTGGCTTTGGCGCGGCGCACCTGCAGTGCGCTTGAGGAGAGGAGGGCTAATGCTTTGGCGCGGCGCGCCTACTAGTGCGCCTATTGTGAATTATATATATATATATTAATTTACTATTACAAACTAAGTTGCGAGTAAAGAAAAATTTCTAAGTTCTAAAGCTAACCTAAAATCTAAAAATCTAGCCTAGGCTAAAAACACAAAATTGTAAAAAATGTTAAAAACAAACTACCTATCTATAACATAGTAATCATGGGTTGCCTCCCATGTAGTGCTTTATTCAACGTCGCGGCACGACGCAACTTGGATCATTCATCATTTAGCTTAAGAGCCTCCGGATCAAGATCTGAATCATCACCAAAGTAGTGCTTCACTTTTTCCCCATTGACTAAAAACGAGGGTCCAGTTTCACCTTGTAGTTCAACGACACCATGCTGTGTCATTCTCACAACACCATGCTGTGTCTTATATATAGGCTATTTATATAAGACTCAAATTTATTACAACTCAACCAAATTATGACTTAAACATTTGAAGCATACTTGTAGTCAAAATAGGATTAAAGATGACTTAATAAACAACAAGGAGATTATCCCAGGTACTTAACTATTCAAATAAAATTAGACCAAGCATATAACATTCAAAGTTGAGAAAGAAAAGTGAAATGAGGCTATCAAAACAGAGAAGTTCAAAGGAAAAGTAATCAATGAATAGATAATTTAAACAATCCACATATTTATAAGTGATAAAGCAAAAACTTAAACTCACGAAAACATTTAAAATGGAAAATAGTTAGTTACCCTCCTTTGGACCACCGACCAAGTTGAGAGCCTCTCCACCACCACAATACAATTCTGACATCACTCCGGTGAACAACGAACAAGAAGGAGACTAAAAAAACATTGGCTCAAAAGTTAAGATCAGTGGTCTTATTTTTGTTTCACTCTCTATTCATCTTAATTTGGTTTCTATCTCATGTCCTTCCCAATGAATTAAGGAATGACCGTAACACCCAAAAATTTGTTAAGTTAAGACTCAACCATTCTTCATTTGTGAATAAAATTGTACCGGGTGATTCTTAAATTGCCCATGTAAAGTAATACCTTTAGTATGTAATGGATTCATATATGAATTAAGGTCACTAGAACCTCCTAGCACAAAATTGAATTGAAAGCTTTCATATCGATTAAGTTTTTATGTAAGATTCTACTTGGGTCAATTTTAAACAATCACATCTCTTACAATATAAAGAGTTACGTGCCCACAACCTAACAAATTAAAGACATTTGGATCTTCTTTTCAACGCCACTAATTTCGTAACAATCCGAGTTTCGAGTAGAAAGTTATAACCATTTTAGTAACCTGATATAGTGCAGTGACGAATTAGCTGATGGGGAAATATTAAAAAGGGTCCTTTTTGTAGTTTTACCCCTAATAAAATCCTAAAAAAATTTCATGACTACTTGAAAGCCCAAAACAATCGGATTTCATCTCTTCGTTCCTCAAACCCTAAGGCAAAACCCTAAGAAAAAAAAATCAAATCATAGGACTTCCATCAAGATTCTTCGAATCTTTTTCAATATTATTCTTATAAATTCTTTCAACTCAAACTTCTCCATATGATTATGAATCATTAATGAAAATCCTATTTCTTGGCCATAGAGTTCTCAAAGAAACTAATTCAACAATCTCAAGAAAGGTTTTCTTGATTGTTCTCCTTCAAGCTAGGGTTTCAAGGCTTCTAATCAAGTTCTTCTTCAAAAGTTTTTCAAGAACTTTGTTCTTCCATGTATGTAAGGCTATGATAGTGTTGGACTAGTTCGTCCTCATGCCCTACATCTACTTTCAAATCAGTAAAAGAGTAGTCTAGGTTTTATCCCTTGATTTGAATATTCTTGCGATGAGTTGATTTTGAGTTCTTGAGTTCCTGATTCTTTTTAAAATTCTATTCCTAATTATTGAATTGCTATATGTTATGCATTGAAATTCTTGAGTTGATACGTTCATGTCTATATTTCAACATGAACCCAATGAATTGAGTATTCTTGAGATGAGTAGTATCGCGCGGAGTTCTAAGTTCTTGAGTTCTGAGTATTGAGTTTTCCATATTTCTATTAAGATCACTGAGTTGAGTCGTTCATGTACATAATTTTGCATGAACCCTATGAACTGAGTTATAAATATTGAGAAGCTTTTTAGCGACAACATTTGAGTCTTAATCTGAGTTTTTGAGAAAGTAAAGATGAGTTTTGAGAAAAGAGTTTCTATAACATTATTAGTATGACAATCGAGTATGTCATCAATCTTAAACATTATGGTATCTAGATATACCATCAGTTTTTATGTAGTATGACTTTCCGAGTCATCAATGATCATATCATAATATGTTGATATATTTTTTAGAAAGAGTTTTCAAGTATGAATTCAGTAAGACTATAAGGGAACTAAGTGTGACGTCCCGCCACAATTTCAGCCTAATTCCGCGTCCGGAAAGGGGCAGATTGGTCTAGAGTTATGCGGAGAACTCTAGAACATTTTAGAAGGCTAGAGAAGGTCCCAAAGTAGTGTAGAATTCTCTAGAAAAGGGACCAAAGTGTAAATATTTTAGGGACTTGTAAAGTAAATATTAATTGCACTTTAGTCCCTAGGAAGTAGTATAAATAGAGGTGCCCCTCATTTGCAAAGGCACCAAGCAAGTTGTAAGCAATCTTCCAAAGCAATACAAAAGCCTTCTTCTAAAAAGTTCTCTTTTGTTCTCTCTAAGTTCTTCCTTAAAGCATTCTCTTAGCGATCTAAGTCTTAAAGGCTTCCTTGAGCTTGCAAGACCTTGAAAGATTAGTGAGTAAGTTGTCAAGGGCCACACGGAACTTTAGTAAATATTCTAAGTCCGTGACAACGTGGTATCAGAGCAAGGTTTACTAAGGGAATGGCTACCGAAGGAGACGTTAACGGCGCTAGCACCACCAACGTCCGTATGGATGGTGGTAAGAAGAACCGAAAGGGGAAGAAACAGCAAAAGGGTAACGAGGAGATGCTGCCCGATCCCACACCTAGCGAGGCGCTAACATCTCATCCACCCTCGACTGCCGAAGCAAGTGACGAGGAATTGGGCGAAGAGGCCATAGACGTCACTGCTGGAGAAGAATGGGTCTCAAGGGTGGAAGTGGCAAGGCAGGCCGTCGAGATCTTAGGCCGGCGCATGAACGTGGCAGACGGCAAGTTTAAGACCCTTGAGGACTTCACCCTTGAGGAGACCGAGAACATCCGTAAGGAGTTGGAAGGTCGCCAGCGGGCCGAGTTCGAGATGAAGGAGGCCATCACTTCCTTGGAGTGTCGGCTTATGGATGTGCTTAACACGAAGGAGACAGTCACTTCCTTAGAGCGTCAGCTTACAGAAGCACTTAGCACAATCGATACCCTGAAGGCCGAGGTGAAAGCACTCAAGGAAGGCATAGAGGTTGGAGGATCTGCATCACCCGACCGTGATAGGAGGCCAGGGTCGAGGCTCCCAAGCCACCTATATTCAAAGGCGTCCGTGACGCTCAAGAGGTGGAAAACTTTCTATGGCACTTGGAGAATTACTTCAAGTGTAGTCGGGTGAGAAGTGACGAGAACAAGATCAACACCGCCGTGTTGTACTTGTCCGAGATGGCAATGCTGTGGTGGAGGCGCAAAGAGGCCGAGATCGGGAAGGGGACGTGCACCATCAACACGTGGGAGCAATTCCGCGAAGAATTCAAGAAAGCCTTCTTCCCAAATAATGTCGTGTACGAGGTCAAGCGCAAATTCAGGGAATTGAAGCAAACGGGAAGCATTCGGGCGTATGTGAAGGAATTCACGACTCTAACGCTTCAAATTCCCAACCTCACGGACGAGGACATGCTGTTCCACTTCATGGACGGATTGCAGAATTGGGCCAAGACGGAGTTGGAGCGGCGACAAGTCAAGACCATAGACGAAGCCATCACGCAAGCCGAGTCCTTGACGGACTTCAAACATGAACGGCATGACAAGGCGAAGAGCAAAGATTCAAGGAGTAGTCATGCCAAAGGTGGGGGAGACCGTGGCCGAGGCAAGGAACAACAGGCACACCCCAAGCAATACGACCCCCACAAGCCGGACAACAAGCGATTCCTGCGCCAGAATTACGCAGAGAAGCGGGCGCAGACCAGCAAAGGAGATGGGTGCTACATATGCGGTGGACCACACGGCTATGCCAGGTGCCCCGAAATGAAGAATCTTGGTGCCATCCTACGCGAACGAAAGGAGAAGGATGCACAAGATCAAGGGCACGACGCAGGCACGACGCAATTGGGCATGGTTGGATTGTGCGGTGCGATAGCCCAGCAGACCGAGAAGTCGGGAGACTTCAGCACGCAGTATGTAGACATCTCCATAAATGGAAGACCAGCTCGTGCCATGGTAGACTCTGGGGCGGAAGCCAACATCATGACCAAGACGGCAGCGGAGAGGTTAGGGCTAAGATATGTGCCAAGCAACACCCGCCTCAAGACTGTCAATGCCCCACCGACTCCCGTGTGCGGAGTCGCCCAAGGAGTAAGCATCACATTGGGGAAGTGGCAAGGAAAGACAAACTTTACCGTCGCTCCTCTAGACATATTCGACATCATTCTCGGGCAAGAGTTCTTCCAGCGCTGCCACACGATGCTCGATCCCTACCTCCAACGACTCATGGTCATGGAGCGGGAAGGGTCGTGCATGGTACCTCTAGTCAAGGTGCCCAAAAAGAAGGACACGCCCACCTATCGGCCATGCAGATTGTGAAAGGCCTAAAGAAAGGAGAGCCGACGTTCCTAGCTACCATTGCAAGTTCGGGAGAAGGCAATGGCACTGTGGAGTCCTTGCCACACTCATAGAAAAAGTCCTTGAAGAGAACAAGGACGTGATGCCGGATGAGCTGCCGAAGACTCTACCTCCGAGGCGCGAGGTAGATCATAAAATCGAGTTAGAGGTCGGAGCCAAACCGCCTGCACATGCCCCTTACCGCATGGCTCCACCAGAGTTAGAGGAGCTGAGGAAGCAGTTGAAGGAGCTCCTCGAGGCCGGTCACATTCGTCCATCCAAGGCACCTTATGGCGCGCCAGTGCTGTTCCAGAAGAAGAAAGATGGGTCGTTGCGTTTATGCATCGACTATCGGGCGCTCAATAAGGTCACCATCAAGAACAAATATCCTATCCCGCTGATCGCAGATTTGTTCGATAGACTTGGGCAGGCCAAGTACTTCACCAAGATGGATCTCCGGAAAGGATACTATCAAGTGCGCATCGCAGAAGGGGATGAGCCAAAGACAGCGTGCGTGACTAGATACGGAGCATACGAGTGGTTGGTGATGCCTTTCGGCCTAACCAACGCACCCGCCACCTTTTGCACGCTGATGAACGAAATCCTTCATCCGTACTTGGACCAGTTCGTGGTGGTGTACTTGGATGACATAGTCATCTATAGCAACACCTTGGAAGAACACGTGGAGCATCTGAGGAAAGTCTTTCAAATCTTGCGAGAGAACCAGCTCTACGTCAGGCGGGAGAAGTGCGAGTTCGCCCAGCCCGAGGTACACTTCTTAGGCCATGTTATCAGCCAGGGCGAACTCCGGATGGACGAGGCAAAGATTAGGGCGATCCAAGAGTGGGAGGTGCCCACAAAGGTGACCGAGTTGCGATCGTTCCTTGGGCTTGCGAACTACTATCGCAGGTTCATCAGTGGTTACTCCGCTAAAGCCGCTCCACTGACCGAGTTGTTAAAGAAGAATAAGCCGTGGGTTTGGAGCGAGGAGTGCCAAAGAGCGTTCGAAGGTCTCAAGGCCGCAGTAACAGAAGAACCGGTCTTGATGCTGCCCGACTTTTCAAAGACCTTCGAAGTACATACGGATGCTTCAGACTTTGCCATTGGGGGAGTCTTAATGCAAGATAGACACCCAATAGCATTCGAGAGCCGCAAACTGAACGAGGCCGAACGACGGTACACAGTGCAAGAGAAGGAGATGACGGCCATTGTACATTGCCTACGCACGTGGAGACATTACTACTAGGCTCCAAGTTCGTAGTCAAGACCGATAACGTGGCCACTAGCTACTTCCAGTCGCAAAAGAAGATCACCCCGAAGCAAGCTAGATGGCAAGACTTCTTGGCAGAATTTGACTACGTCTTGGAGTACAAGCCAGGAAGGGGCAATGTCGTGGCCGACGCACTTAGTAGGAAGACCGAGCTTGCTGCCATCACTACAACTCACTGTGACATTCAAGATGCGATCAAGGATGGCATGCAACACGATGCAGAAGCCAAGAAGCTGATGGAGTTGGCTGCCCAAGGCAAAACCAGACGCTTTTGGGTGGAAAATGGCTTCTTGCTCACTACCGGTCGGAGGGTTTATGTACCTAAGTTTGGGTCTATTAGGCGGCGCATCATAAAGGAAAGCCACGACACACCGTGGGCTGGGCATCCAGGACAGCGGCGTACGAGGGCCCTGATCGAGGCTATCTACTTCTGGCCACGCATGCGGGACGACATCGAGTGCTATGTCCAGACTTGTCTTGTGTGCCAACAAGACAAGGGGGAGCAAAGGCAACCGGGAGGATTACTGGAGCCATTACCCGTAGCAGAACGCCCATGGGAGAGCGTGACCATGGACTTCATCACCTCCTTGCCGAAGTCCGACGGGTTTGGTACTATTATGGTCGTGGTGGACAGGTTTTCAAAGTATGCTACCTTCATGCCCGCCACAGCCGGTTGCACCGCTAAGGAGGCCGCTCGATTGTTCTTCAAGAACGTGGTGAAATATTGGGGGCTTCCAAGACACATCATAAGCGACCGAGACCCCCGCTTTACTGGAAATTTTGGAGAGAGTTGTTCGAGATACTTGGCACGAAGCTTCACTTCTCCACAAGTTTCCACCCGCAGACCGATGGCCAGACCGAACGCGTCAACGCCCTACTGGAGTGCTATCTAAGGCACTATGTCAGTGCGCATCAGAAGGATTGGGCCCGACTCCTAGACATGGCACAATTTTCTTATAATTTGCAGAGGAGTGAGTCCACCGGGCGCACGCCATTTGAGTTGGCAACAGGCCAACCACCCCAAACTCCGCATTCGCTGCCGACTGCTTTTGAGGGAAAGAGTTTGGGTGCCTACCATCTTGCTAAAGGATGGGAGGAACAACTTGACACTGCCAAGTCATACCTGGACAAGGCAGCCAAGAAGATGAAGAAGTTCGCCGACCGCAACCGTCGTCCCACGGACTACAAAGAAGGCGACATGGTCTTGGTAAAATTCAATCCAAGACAGTTCAAGGCACTAAGAGGCGTTCATCAAAACTTAGTGCGTAAATATGAGGGTCCGTTCAAGATTATTGCTAAGGTGGGAAAAATCTCATACAAGTTGGAGTTACCTCCACACTTCAAGATCCACCCGGTATTTCATGCGAGCGTCCTAAGCCGTACCATGAAGACAAGGAGGATCCTAATCGGAACCTATCGCAACGGGCTCCCATTACTGTCACTGCCTCGCATGATCGAGAGATCGAAGCTATCATGGATTATCAAGCCATACGAAAGCGAGGTCAGCAAGCCAGCGCCATGTTCCTTGTGCATTGGAAGGGACAAACTCCGGAAGAGGCCACATGGGAGAAATATGAAGATCTGTGGCAGTTCAAGGACAAAGTCCAGGAGTTCTTACAGCAATGCGCCGCGGTCGTCGCATCATCAGGTGGGGGAGCGTGTGACGTCCCGCCACAATTTCAGCCTAATTCCGCGTCCGGAAAGGGGCAGATTGGTCTAGAGTTATGCGGAGAACTCTAGAACATTTTAGAAGGCTAGAGAAGGTCCCAAAGTAGTGTAGAATTCTCTAGAAAAGGGACCAAAGTGTAAATATTTTAGGGACTTGTAAAGTAAATATTAATTGCACTTTAGTCCCTAGGAAGTAGTATAAATAGAGGTGCCCCTCATTTGCAAAGGCACCAAGCAAGTTGTAAGCAATCTTCCAAAGCAATACAAAAGCCTTCTTCTAAAAAGTTCTCTTTTGTTCTCTCTAAGTTCTTCCTTAAAGCATTCTCTTAGCGATCTAAGTCTTAAAGGCTTCCTTGAGCTTGCAAGACCTTGAAAGATTAGTGAGTAAGTTGTCAAGGGCCACACGGAACTTTAGTAAATATTCTAAGTCCGTGACATAAGTGTTCCCAAAGGTATCAGTTTTTACATTGATAAAAGAGACTTTTATTTCTAAAAAGCGTTTATGAGTTCAAAAGATATTTCAGAGCAGCTACTTCTTTTAAGAGGATAGTTTGAGTAATTATCTCAAACTGAAGAAGAGTTATGTTTTTAAACATATGAGCATAACTCATTGGGAGTAGTATTGAGCACCGATATAGGAATGAGTTCAAACAACTCAAAATCCTTGTAAATCATGTATGTCAACATCGGTAAAGGATCATGCTTTTTAGATGATTCCTTATTGCTTTTAGAATAGCTAAGTGGTGTAACACCCCCCGAAATTTCTGAACTAAGACTCGAACCGTTAATATTTTTGCAAGGAATTTAAAATTTCCTGAGTATTGAGGTCAATAGATGTAGGCATGTAGCACCTTAATTTCCAAGAAGAACCAAAGAGTAAAGAATTCAAGTTATTCTTATGTTTTTCTTAAGTTTTGAGTCAACTTCAAATGACTATAACTTTTAATACAAGATGAGTTAGGAGATCCATTAGATTTTAGATTAAATCACTTCAAGTTCTCTTTCCAACACCACCAAATTTGCTAAATTCAAGCTCTGAGTAAAAAGTTATGATTGATTTATTAACGACACACAAACCTAGAAGCAGCTCCGCGATGGCTCTGCATTACAGAGCCAATACCGAATCCACTACCTGCAGAAAAATTATTCCGACTCCCATCTCATTTTATATTTAAGGGTATTTTAGTCCTAAAAATGTTTAGGAGGTCATATAATTTGCCTAAACGTTCAGAAAATCAGTTATTCATAAATCAAACCCTCTCATCCACTCAAAAATTCTAAGCTCAAGGATTTCAAGAAACGCTAAGGCTAATGTTGATCTTTCAAGATTTTCCTTCAAGTTGCTTCAAGAAGATGGATCTTTCAGGTATGTAAGCTTCCATAGTGTTGGGTTTGTTTACCCGGATGCCAATAATGTTAATTTCAGCGTTAAGTTGGTTCTAGAAGGTTGAAGGTTTGATGTTCTTGAATTGTGTTCTTGAAATTGGCTTTAGTTCTTGAGTTTAGATGAAATTGTTGAGTTTTTGATGAAATCATATAGGTTTTAGAGTTGTATTTAGAGTAGGTTCTTGTGTACATATACTGGGTATCTGAATCTAAGGAGGAATTGAGAAAAAGAATCAAATTTAGGCAAATTAAGGTTAGAAAAAAGAAGAAGGAAAAAGTCGAGCGAATCTGGCACCTTGCTCTGCATCGCGGACCTGCCTTCCCCTTTCATAGAAATTTTCATCGCATTGCTAAGAGGTCACGAACCTCTCTGCCTCAAAAGTTATTCCACGACCAAATATTAAAATGCATCTCCGCGTTGCGAACTTGCTTCCAGATAGTGATTTCTTGATGGTTTCTCATGTTTAACTATCTAAAAACACTCCTAAACATCACAAGGTCTATCCTATTACAAATAATAACCTTGAATGCATAATTCAAATTCAAGGTAGAGTTAAGAGTTAAGTTTGAGAATTCTTTCAAACATTCTAAGAAAGTTTCTTTGAGTCCTTTTATGGAGTCTTCTACAACTTATAGTAACTTATTTTAAGACTCGAGTAAGTGAGTATGATAATGATGAGAATAGTATTCATGAATATACTTTGTCATCACGATATCCTTCATATTATGAACTATAACTCTTGAATTCTTAATTCACATTCAAGAGAGAGTTGTGAGTACAGTTTAAGAAAGCCTTTGAGTTCAATTTTGAATCCTTTGAGATTAACTATTGATTTGAACTATGTTTTGAGGAAGTAAGTAAGATAATGAGAAGAGTCGTATACATGAGTTCTATGTAGTTATGTAGACCTACGAGTAGAGTCATTCATGCCCATACATTCCGCATGAACTCCATAAATTAGCATCATTGAGAGGAGTATTATCTTTAAGTTCTAAGTTTTGAGTATTGAGTTCCTAATCCACTTTGAGATTATATTTCTAATCAAATTACTATGACATGTTACCCATGAAGTCCTTGAGTTGAATTTCTCATGCCCATAAGTCGAACAGTCTTGAGATGCGATGTATATTTGAGTCCTTAAGTTGAGTAGTTCATGATCATATTTGCAACGATCCTCAAAATGAAATAGGTCAAACTAGAGATTCACATGTGTTTCATGAGTTAATAAGTTAATAAAATGTTGAATAAATAGATTTAGAAGTCAGTTTGAAGAGTTTGAAAGTTGAACGTCGAAGAACGACCAAGATGTTCAGAAACTAACCTTGTGTGTGGTAGTGTGTCCTTGTTTGTTGTGCATGTTTTTAGGTGTTGTATGGAATATAAAATAAGTGGGTGTGACCCTAGTACTTAGAGGGACATACCTAGGGTCAAAAATTCTGGGAACGACTCCAAGTACCAACAAAAGGGTCCTTGAGGAGGACCCAATGTGTGGCAAGTAGGTTGCCAAGGAAGCCTATTTTTGAAGGTTCCTGTGCGTCGCGCAACCTACACTCAAAGGGCAAAAATGTTGACCTATGACGTGAGGCCGACATGAACCATTCTGTCTCAAAATTACTTCCAGAACCAAGATGTGAAGGTGTCCCCGCAACGCGCAACCATTTCCCTGATTTGGTCGCGTTGTTTTTAAGTCAAATTAGAATTGGTTAAAGGGTACAATAAGTGTAGGGGTCTTTTGGGTACTTTGGGGATTATTTACGAACGGTTATTAAGTCACTGTAAATCCCAATTCACCCATCAAATCAAAACCCTCAAGTTCAAAACAAAAGCTCTCCAAAAACCTTCATTGATGAAGCCTTGAAGCTCCAAGGAAGGTCAAAATTCTTCAAGTTTCAACCCAAATTTAGTGGGCTTTTTTATCAACTAAGGTATGGTAGTTCATCCTTGATTCTTCATTCATTTAAGGTGTCAATCCAAAGGTGGGCGTAGTAGTATTGGATGCTACTTTCACATTGCACTAGTTTAACTTGGGGGTTGTCTTAGAGGATGGTCTTTATGTGAATTTCTTAAAAATGCATGTATGGTTCCTCTAATATCTTTAGTAATAGATGTTCACTTTTTGAACTGAAATGAAGCATGCCTATCTTTGGTAGTCTTAAGTATCGTTTAGGTGTGTATTGAAGAGATTGTATGGGCGGTCTCTTCGTGTCTTACCTAGGTGAGTCTTAGGATAACTTTAGATAGGAATGTCTAAATGATAAATGAATTACTTGATGAGTATGAATCAATGTTGAAGTTCATGGAAATATTACTTGTGTGATAAATGATGACTTGTATGATACTTTGTAAACTTGATTCATGAAGGTTTTGCCAAAATAGCATGAAAAGTATGTTTCAACTAAAATGTCCTCTTTAGCATGTTTTTGCATAATGTCATACTTAGTATAATGTTTGTACTAACTCTATACTCTTCTATATTTCTATAAGTATAGGTGGAAGGCAAGTGAAGGTTCTTAGAAGGTGAAGCTTGGGAAGTTGATTCTCTCAAGATTGGTATGCCCTCATATGTTCGAGGACATAAACCATGTTTATTTTAATTGCTTTCTTTTTAAGACATTGTTTAAGACTTAGTATGTTTCTTTCAATGTAAAGGGTCGTAACTTTATGATGTTAAGACGTGTCTAAGTTTGCTTGTGTTGATGAGACTTGTTCTTTAGTTTTATAAAGGATTTTTGTATTAAATATGTTATTGATTTCGCACTACTTTTCATACCTATGTAATGAATGATAGGTAGGAGGCTTGTACAAGACCGCCGAGAGGTCAAGTACGCTGTGTGGTGCCTTAAGAGAGCTCTAACTTCTTGGATGTACTCTCGGGTCATTACAAACTTGGTATCAGAGCATAAGGTTTTGGAAAATAGTTTAGGGTCCAAAGCCTCACAAGCCACGTCTATTAAATTCTTGTTCATCGGAGTGAGTCGCGACACATCTATGAGCGAGAGGCTATATGACGTTTCCCTTTCTTCATTACTCTTGCATCGTGCCATAGAGTTGAGTTCTATAAGAGTCTTTCCTAATATGTTCTCTTGTGTTTATAGGATATAAACACAAGAAGGTCACTCGCAAGAAGAGAGGAGGAAGGAGTAGTTAATGAGGGAGTTCTTCCCCGGGGTGAGCAAGTCCTTATAGCTAACCAAGAGAATGTGAATGAGGCGGTTCCCCTTAAGTTACCCAAGCTCCTCAAGCTCCCAATGTTGAAGGAGATATGTCTAATGTGGAGATAAGGGATGCTTTTCGAGCTTTGACCCAACTCATGATGACTCAAGCTCAAATTGTCTCTAATCATGTGGTTGCCCAAGCTAACCTAGGAGTTGGACCTCAAGCGAACCTTAAAGAAAGTACACCTGCTTCTAAAATCTGAGACTTTATGAGGTGAATCCTCCTACTTTCCATGGCAATAAAGTGGATGAGGATCTACAAGGCTTCATAGATGAGGTGTTCAAGGTGGTGGATGCTATGGGTGTGACTCCTAGAGAGAAAATGGAACTAGACGCTTACCAACTAAAGGATGTGGATCAAGTGTGGTTTAAGCAATGGAGGGATAAAACACCCATAAAGGCATGCCTGGTAGATTGAGGAGTTTTCAAGATGAACTTTCTTGATAGGTTTTTCCCAATAGAGTTGAGGGAGATAAAGTTAGTAGAATTCATGAACCTTCGTCAAGGGTAATGAGTATGAAGCAATATTCTCTCGAGTTCACCCAACTCTCTAAGTATGCCCCAACCTCGGTAGCCAACTCTAGGGCTAGAATGAATAAGTTCGTTGTGGGGGTCTCTGGTTTGGTTGAAGAAGAGTGTCGTACGACAATGCTCCATCATGATATGGACATCTCTATACTCATGGTGTATGCTCAAAAAATTGAGGAGTCCAAGATTAGGAAGATGAATAGAGATGGAAAGAGGTCTAGGTCGGATGAACTAAGTTAATTAAATATAAGAAGAGGTACTTTAATCGAGATTCTTACATGGGGAGCAAGGATAGGGTTACCAACCAAAACTCTCAAGGAGGAAGTGGAGATGGTTATACTTATGAGAGACCTAAGTGTGCTACATGGGGAAAGCAACACTTGGGGAAGTGTCTTGCCGGTACAGATGGCTGTTTTGGATGTGGTAATAGGGGTCATAAGATGAGAGATTGTCTGGTGCTCAAGGCAAAAGGGAAGGAGACCAACCAATTCCCTCATGATGGCCCGGATCAAAATGCTCCAAAGAAGAACCGTTTCTATGTGTTTCAAGATAACCAAGGAGCTAATCCGGAATATAGGCCCCGGTAATTCATAGTTTCTTATGGTTATTTTTCATTTGTTCCTAGATGGGCTTACCCTAAGTGAGGGAGAATGTGTTGATTAGTAAGGTAGTTGATATCCTTATCTTTCCTTCTATTCTTACTCAAGCTTGAGACCAAAATTCTTAGTAGTTGGTTATGTTTTGGAGTCTTGCATATGAGTATGAGTTTCATGTCTCCTTAGGTTATGATTGTCTTTGATGGTATGATTTTTTACATGCTCTTGATGATATCATAGTTACATGGGAAGATTGGTAGTTAATCTATATTTCTCATGTCAATGTGTAGCTAATGATATTTGCTTAATTGTCTTATGAGTTTTTATGTTTATATGAAAATGTGTGATTTGAAAGTTATAAAATGTTGAGATTTATAATGATATGATGAGCATGTCAAAAGTTGGAGAAGGCAGTTCCTCCATAAATGCAATGAAAATGATGAAGTATGTGTGCACTTCGAATTATAGAAATAATTTCAATTTGCTTGTTTTGCTTAGAGTGCATAATGATGTGAATTTGGTGTTCCTTGTAAGTTTAGTTCATTGACTTTGAATGCGGTATCTATGATGATGTGTGCTGTGAGCTTCTAGTTTAGTCCTTGTTGTCCTTGAAAGTGTTTAGTGTCATTCGAGGATGAATGTTTTTCTAAGTGGGGAAGATTGTAACAACCGTCAAAATGAAATAGGTCAAAATAGAGTTGTGCATGTGTTTCATGAGTTAATAAGTTGTTAAAATGTTGAATAATAGCTTTAGAATTCAGTTTGAAGAGTTTGAAAGTCGAACGTTGAAGAACGACCAAGACGTTCGGAAACTAGCCTTATGTGTGCTAATGTGTCCTTGTTTGTTGTGCATGTTTTTAGGTGTTGTATAGAGTATAAATCAGTGGGGATGACCCTAGTACCTAGAGGGACATACCTAGGGTCAAAACGTCCGGGAAATACTCCCCAAGGACCACAAAAAAGATCCTTGAGGAGGACCCAATGTGTTGCAAGTAGTCTGCCAAGGCAGCGACCAGGCAGCCTGTTTTTGAAGGTGCCTGCGCGTCGCGCAGCCTACACACGAAGGGAAAAAATGTTTCACTGTGACGTGGGGCCAACACAAACCATTCTGTCTCAAAATTAATTCCAGAACCAAGATGTGGAGGTGTCCCCGCGACGCGCAGCCATGTCCCAAATTTGGTCGCGTCGTTTTTAAGTCAAATTAGAATTGGTTAAAGGGACCAATAAGTGTAGGGGTCTTTTGGGTACTTTTGTAATTATTTATGGACAGTTATTAAGTCACTTTAAACCCCAATTCACTCATCAAATCAAAACCCTCAAGTTCAAAACAAAAGCTCTCCAGAAACCTCGATTGATGAAGCTTTGAAGCTCCAAGGAAGAAGGTCAAAATTCTTCAAGTTTCAACCTAAATTTCGTGGGATTTTTATTAACTAAGGTATGGTAGTTCATCCTTGATTCTTCTTTCATTCAAGGAGCCAATCCAAAGGATTTTCAAAAAGGGTTTCAAATTCCAAATTCTTCTATTTTGAATTCTAAGCATGGGTCTTTGCATGAAAAGGTTTTAATGGATATATTATGATGTTTTCAATATAAAGTGATGGTTTTATGATCAAAAACTCAATAGACCCATGTTCATGTATATTCTCAACTTTTGACTTATGAATTGGGTTTGATGAATATGAATAGATAATGTTAGAGTTGTGTTTTTGTTATGTTTTAATGTGATTATATACTGCAATTTATGCCTTATTATGATGATTTATTGGAGAATTGTGAAAAGACGGTAAAGGCTTGGATGAAGGGTAAGTTGATCTATATTATCTAGTTCTTATTGAAATGATCTTGAGTGGTATGGTCCACATATGACGGTGTTTACTTGAAGTATATGAAAATATATGTGAATTGTGATTATGGCCTTGAAGGCGTTGCATGTGAAGTAAAGTGATGTTATGATGTATATGCATGAGGTGTTTATGAAGTTTAGAATGTGTGTCTTGAATATGCTATGCCTAAGTGAAGTATAATGTGAATGTGAAGCATGATAGTGTGTGAAGTATGATGAATGTAGTATAGTCATGTTTAGAGGTCAATGTTATGAATAAGGGTGATTATGTGAAAGGTGTTCTCATATGTACTCACACACACTATGAATGATATAATGAAGCTAATGAATGAAAATGGGGAATTTTAGGGTAAAAACTAATCGTGAGTTGATATGATGTGTCTAGTACCATCCCTACTATTCCTACAAACTCTAGTGAATGAAAAAGGGGGATTTTGGGGTGGACACTCTTCGTTAGTTGAGATAAAGTGTTTAGTAGCAACCTCATTTTTCCCAAAGAGCTTTCCAAAGATAGGTTGGAGGTTGGATACTCTTCGTTAGTTGAGATGTGGTATTCAATGGTAACCTATAGGGATAGTACTCTTCATTAGTTGAGATGTAGTACTAACTAGCTATCCCTTAACATATAGTTAATGAATGTAAAGAATGTTTAAGACTCAGTATGGGAGTTATGCTTAGCACCGAGAGGATTTGAAGAAGGTGTGGATACTCTTCGTGAGTAGAGTTGTTGTATCCAATGTACCTCTTGAGATGAGTGCTCTTCGTTAGTTGAGATGAGTTACTTAGAAGCAATCTCCTTATCCCTTAACTATGCATCCCACATGGGTAAAGCTATTGAAGATCTATGTAAATGCTAAAAGAGAATGACACTACCTTAGGCAAGTAGGGATCCCTCATCCGGTAGGGGTCAATATCGAGATTCCATGTCTCGCTCTCATGGTCTATGTAGGTTAAATATAGCACCCACAAATGAATGTAAATGGACTAAGTCTTTTTAAGGATGTACTACGTAGGGTAGGTGGTGGAATGAGACGTCATCTATCTATTGCACAAGTAGACATTTGGAGGGACTCTTGGTGTGCCCTTATATGAACATGTATGAATGGGTTACTATATGATGTTAATGAAGTAAGTTCACTTTATGTCTAATGTTAATGAAGTATGTTGACCTTATGTCTAATATGATGAAAGTTATGTAAATGATGAATGTGATGTTCCTAGTCTAAGGGAATTCCCAAGGAGAACAAAGTGGGAGTAGTAGTATGGGATGCTACTTTCACATTGCACTAGTGTAACTTGGGGGTTTTCTTGGAGGATGGTCTTTATGTGAAGTTCTTAAATGCATGTATGGTTCCTCTAGTATCTTTAGTAATAGATGTTGACTTGTTGAATTGAAATGAAGCATGCCTATCTTTGGTAGTCTTAAGGATCGTTTAGGTGTGTATTGAAAAGATTGTATATACGGTGTCTTCATGTCTTACCTAGGTGAATCTTAGAATAACTTTGGATAGGAAGGTCTAAATGATAAATGAATTACTTGATGAGTATGACTCAATGTTGAAGTTTATGGAAATATTACGTGTATGAGAAATGATGACTTGTATGATACTTTGTAAACTTGATTCATGAAGGTTTTACCAAAATAACATGAAAAGTATGTTTTAAATAAAATGTCCTCTTTAGAATGTTTTTGCATAATGCCATACTTAGTACAATGTTTGTACTAACTGCATACTCTTCTATATATCTATAAGTATAGGTGGAAGGCAAGTAAAGGTTCTTAGAAGGTGAAGCTTGGGAAGTTGATTCTCTCAAGATTGGTATGTCCTCATATGTTCGAGGACATAGACCATGTTCTTCTTAATACATTGTTTAAGACTTAGTATGTTTCATTCAATGTAAAGGTCGTGACCCTATGATTTTAATACGTGCCTAACTTGGTGTGTGATGATGAGACTTGTTCCTTACTTTTATAAAAGAGTTTCTTATTAAATATGTTGTGAAAAGTTTTAATTCTCCACTACTTTCATACCTATGTAATGAATTATAGTTAAGAGGCTTGTACAAGACCTCCAGGAGGTCAAGTATGC
>JAJJBR010000924.1:5000-7500 GCA_022817965.1 Solanum lycopersicoides
GCGCAGATTTTTCTGCCAAGTCAGGGGTGAACTTGTAAATTCACCCCACCTCTAAATAAGAGTTTGGACGGTTTGTTAAGGGATTTTTAGGTTATATTAAATGAGTTTTAAACCCTAGACCTAGACAAGACCCCCCTCACTTCTAAATTCAACTCTCTCTCTCTAAAGAAACTCTCTCAAGACTCCATTGGAAGCTAGAAGTCAAGGAAGGAAAGGAGGGCTGCCTTGGACTTGTTTCTTCATCAAAATTAGTGGATTTCCTTCTCTTAAAGGTATGGTATCCATTCTCGAATATCTTTTCATTCAAGAAGCCAATTTCCAAAATGGTTATCACAAGGGTTTCTAAACTCAATCTTCTTCTAACTTTGATTTCTAGTATGGGTCTTCTTGTATTTAAGTTCTAATGGTTTAAATGTATTTATATTGGTTTGAATTGATTATTTTGATGTTAAAACTCCATGAAACTCTTGTTTATGCATACTTCAACTTTTGACTTAAAAATGGGTTATGTGAGCATGATTTGAGTAAGGTATGAACTTGGGTCTTCTTGTGTATGTCATGTTGGTGTAGCTACTTCCCTAAGGGCAATAATATGGTGAAATGTTGATAAATTGATTATGGGTGATGATTGTTTGAATTGTTGATGAGTTGTTCTCATTTTATATTTCTTATTATGAATTGCTATTTGAGTGGTAAGGTCCACCTTATGGGTGGCGGTGCTAATTGATGAGCTTGATGTTGTTTAGTATGTGTTGAGTAGGTAATATTGAAGGTCTAATATGTTAAATAAATATATATTGTATATGGGTCTTCTATTGTGTTTGGTGTAGCTTAAATTGCATGCTTGAACTCAATGAATCGAGGTTAAAGTATGCATAGAACTTGTTGATAATTAGATGATGCTTATATGCAAAGTGTACACATGTACACACACACACTTTAAAGAATGTATTATACCAAGTTGAGCAAAAAGGGGAATCTTGAGGTGGACACACTTCGTGAGTTGAGACGTAGTGTCTAGTAGCAACCTCTCCATTCCCAGTGAGCTTTCTAAGATAGACTATTATATTGAGAAATCCGTGGGGAGTTATTCCTAGCACCGAGAGGATATGAAGAGGAGGTGGATTGTACTTCGTGAGTGAGATGTTGTAATCCAAAGTACCTCTTGAGATGAGTACTCCTCGTTAGTAGAGAGTGAGTTACTTAGTAGCAATCTCCTTATCCCTTAACTATGTCCCCGCATAGGTGTAGCTATTGGAAAAGCCATGTAAACGCTAAGAAGCATGACCTTACACTAGGCAAGTAAGGATCCCTCATCCGATAGGGGTTAATATCGGGATTCCATGTCTAGCTCTCATGGTCTTTGTCGGTTAAGCTAACTCCCACAAAAGAATTAATTTGAAACTAATTATCTTGTATATTGTTGAATTTGTGTATGTATGTTGTGAAGTTCTCAATCCACATTAGTTACCGAGTAGGAGCATTGAGTGGGAGTAGTAGTATGGGATGCTATTCTCACATTGCACTTGGTGTGACCTATACCTATTATGGGAGAAGAGTACCTTCATGAAATCCGTGTGAATGAGTACTATGGTTTAGTGTTATGGAGGATTATTGTGGAGTACTTGAGTAAATGGAATCCATTAGGAGTACTAAGTGGGAGTGGTAGTATGGGATGCTACTCTCACATTGCACTTGGTATGACCTATATTTCCATGAGTGTTTTGAATATGTTAGCCAAGGGCGTGGATTTGATTTCCAACGAAGTAAGCCTAAGATTTGGTAGTTTTAAGGGTCTCTTTGGTGTTTTTTGAAGGGAGGTGTAATGAAAATCCCTTCTTATCTTACCTTAGGGAGTCTTAGGATAACCTTGGGTTAGGGAAACTTCAAAGGAAAAGAGTTCATATGACTTGGACCGTGCCATTAACTGTAAGGTCTCCATTGTAAGAATCCATTATGTTCACTGTGATGCTTTATTCAATTTTCATTGTAAGTTTAGTAAGTTCATTGAAATGTTCCTTCTGATTACTCTAAGTTTTGGTAAAGTTTCCATAAAGTGTTGATTGTCGATTCTTATGATGGTTTGTTTCTAGATTCATGAATATTGCTTTAATTGCATGAAAAGTTATTTTTACTAAAATGTCTCTTTTCATATGTTTTTGCATATGCCATACTTAGTACATTGTTGTACTAGCCCCATACTTTTATATACCTTATGAGTATAGGTTGGAAGCCTTTTTGGAGGATCGGAGTTGAAGCTTAGGAATTCTATCTCTCAAGAATTGGGTATGTCCTCATATATTCGAGGACATAGTTTTATGTTTCTTAGTTTCTTTATTAAAACTTAAAAATGTATTTACTTTTATTGTAAAGGGGCCGTGTCACTAAGATTTGTAAGTTGTGTCCTTAAGTTGGCTTGTGACGATAAGATTTCCTAGTATTTATGAGAAGACTTCTTTTATTATTATTATTGTGAAAAGTTTTAATTCCGCACTACTTT
>JAJJBR010000924.1:10000-15000 GCA_022817965.1 Solanum lycopersicoides
CCTTGGTCAGCACACACGGTCGAACGACATCGGGCAGAACATATCGTCATGGCCTCTGGACTAGGTGACACGATTAAACGACGTCGGGCGTGGCATGCCATCATCGCCTTGGGAGCACACACGGTAGGACGACGTCAGGCGTGGCATTCCATTATCGCCCTTGGACAGCACGCACGGTCGAACGACGTCGGGCGTGGCATGCGATCATGGCCCTTTGACAGCACACATGGTCAGACGACGTCGGGCGTGGTATTCCATCATCACCCTTGGACTGTATGCACGGTCGAACGATGTCGGGCGTCCATGCCATCATCGCCCTAGGGAAGCACACACGATCGGACTACGTCGGGCGTGGCATGTCATTATTGCCCTTGGGCAGCACACACGTTCGGACGACGTCGGACGTGGCAGTCCATCATAGCCCATGGACAGCACGCACGATCGAACGATGTCGGGCGTGGCATGCCATCATGGCCCTATGAAAGCACACACGGTCAGACGATGTCGAGCGTGCCATGCCATTATCGCCCCTTGACTGCACGCACGGTCGAACGACGTCGGGCGTTGCATGCCATCATCTCTCTTGGACAGCACGCACGGTCGGACGACGTCGGGCAGTGCATGCCATCATCGCCCTTGGGCAGCACTCACGGTCGGACAACGTCGGGCGTGGCATGCCATCATCGCCCTTGGATAGCACGCACAGTCAGATGACGTCAGGCGTGGCATGCCATCATGGCCCTTTGACAGCACACACGATCGAACGAAGTTGGGCGTGGCATGCCATTATCACCGTTGGACTGCACTCAAGGTCGAACGATGCGGGCGTGGCATGCCATCATCGCCCTTGGGCAGGAAACACGGTTCGACTACGTCGGGCGTGGCATGCCATTATCGCCCTTGGCAGCACACACCATCTGACGACATCGGACGTGGCATGCCATCATCGCCCTTGGATAACACGAACGGTCGGACGACGTCGGGCGTGGCATGCCATCATGGCCCTTTGACAGCACACACGGTCAGACGACGTCGGGCGTGGCATGCCATCATCGTCCTTGGACTGCACACACGGTCGAACGACGTCGGGCGTGGCATGCCATCATAACCCTTGGACAGCACGCACGACCGGATGTCGTCGGGCGTGGCATGCCATCAATGCCTTTGGACTACTTGACACGGTCGGACGACGTCGGGTGATGCATGCCATCATAGCCTTTGGACTAGGTGACACGGTCGGACGACGTCGGGCGTGGCATGCCATCTTCGCCCTTGAATAGCACACACGGTCAGACAACGTCGGGCGTGGCATGCCATCCTCGCCTTTGGGCAGCACACACGGTCAGACGACATTGGGCGTGGCATGCCATCATCGCCCTTGGACAGCACGCACGGTCGAACGACGTCATGCGTGGCATGCCATCATCGTCCTTGGACTGCCTTCACAGTCGGACGATGTCAGGCGTGGCATGCCATCATCGCACTTGGACTGCCCGCATGGTCAGACGACGTCAAGCGTGGCATGCCATCATCGCCCTTGGGTAGCACACACGGTCGGACGATGTCGGGCTTCGCATGCAATCATGGCCCTTTGGAAGCACACACGGTAGGACGACGTCGGGCGTTGCATGCCAACATCGCCCTTGGACTGCACGCACGGTCGAACGACGTTGGGCGTGGCATGCCATCATCACCCTTGCACACCAAGCACGGTCGGACGACGTCGGGCGTGGCATGCAATCAATGCCTTTGGACTACTTAACACGGTCGTACGACGTCGGGCGATGCATGCCATTATCGCCTTTGGACTAGGTGACACGGTCGGACGACGTCGAGCGTGGCATGCCATCATCGCCCTTGGGCAGCACACACGGTCAGATGATGTTGGGCATGGCATGCCATCATCGCCCTTGGACAGCACGCACGGTCGTACGATGTCAGGCGTGGCATGCCATCATCCAACTTGGACTGCCTGCACGGTCGGACGACGTCACGCGTTGCATGCCATCATCGCCCTTGGGCAGCAAACACGGTCGGACGATGTCGGGCATCGCATGCAATCATGACCCTTTGACAGCACACACGGTAGGACGACGTCGGGCGTTGCATGCCATCATCGCCCTTGGACTGCACGTACGATCGGATGACGTCTGGCGTGGCATGCCATCGTCTCCCTTGGGCACCAGACGGTCGAATGACATCAGGCGTGGCATACCAACATGGCCATTTGACGGCACACACGGTCGGACGACGTCGGGCGTTGCATGCCATCATCGCCCTTGGACTACACGGCGGTCGGATGACGTCGAGCGTGGCATGCCATCATGGACCTTGGCAGCACACACGGTCGGACGCCGTCAAGGTTGCATGCTATCATCGCCCTTGGACTGCATGCACGGTCGAACTACGTCGGGCGTGGCATGCCATCATCGCCCTTGCACACCAAGCACGGTCGGACGACGTCGGGCATGGCATGCAATCAATGGCTTTGGACTACTTAACACGGTCGTACGACGTCGGATGATGCATGCCATCATCGCCTTTGGACTAGGTGACACGGTCGGACGATGTCGAGCGTGGCATGCCATCATCGCCCTTGGGCAGCACACACAGTCAGATGACGTTGCGCGTGGCATGCCATCATCGCCCTTGGACAGCACGCACGGTCGTACGATATCAGGCGTGGCATGCCATCATCACACTTGGACTGCCCGCATGGTCGGACGACGTCATGCGTGGCATGCCATCATCGCCCTTGGGTAGCACACACAGTCGGACGATGTCGGGCTTCGCATGCAATCATGGCCCTTTGGAAGCACACACGGTAGGACGACGTCGGGCGTTGCATGCCAACATCGCCCTTGGACTGCACGCACGGTCGAACGACGTTGGGCGTGGCATGCAATCATCGCCCTTGCACACCAAGCACGGTCGGACGACGTCGGGCGTGGCATGCAATCAATGCCTTTGGACTACTTAACACGGTCGTACGACGTCGGGCGATGCATGCCATCATCGCCTTTGGACTAGGTGACACGGTCGGACGACGTCGAGCGTGGCATGCCATCATCGCCCTTGGGCAGCACACAGGGCCAGATGACGTTGGGCGTGGCATGCCATCATCGCCCTTGGACAGCACGCACGGTCGGACGATGTCAGGCGTGGCATGCCATCATCGCACTTGGACTGCCCGCATGGTCGGACGACGTCAAGCGTGGCATGCCATCATCGCCCTTGGGTAGCACACACGGTCGGACGATGTCGGGCTTCGCATGCAATCAAGGCTCTTTGGAAGCACACACGGTAGGACGACTTCGGGCGTTGCATGCCATCATCGCCCTTGGACTGCACTCACGATCAGACGACATCTGGCGTGGCATGCCATCATCTCCCTTGGGGACCACACGGTCGGACGACATCAGGCATGGCATGCCATTATGTCCCTTTGACAGCACACACGGTCGGACAACGTCGGGCGTTGCATGCCATCATCGCCCTTGGACTGCACGAATGGTCGGACGACGTCAGGCGTGACATGCCATCATGGCCCTTGGGCAGCACACACGGTCAGACGACGTCGGGCGTGGCATGCCATCATCGCCCTTGGACTGCACGCACGGTGGAACGATATCGGGCGTGGCATGCCATCATCTCCTTTGGATAGCACGTATGGTCGGACAACGTCGGGCGTGGAATGCCATCAATGCCTTAGGACTACTTGACACAGTCGGACGACGTCAGGCGATGCATACGATCACACCTTTGGAGTAGGTGACACGGTCGAACGACGTCGGGCGTGGCATGCCATCATCGCCCTTGGGCAGCACACACGGTCAGACGTCGTCGGGCGTGGCATGCCATCATCGCCCTTGGACAGCACGCACGGTCGGACGACGTCAGGCGTGGCATGCCATCATCGCCCTTGGACTGCACGCACGATCAAACGACGTCTGGTGTGGCATGCCATCATGTCGCTTTGACAGCACACACGGTCAGACGACGTCGGGCATGGCATGCCATCATGGCCCTTTGACAGCACACACGATCGGACAATGTCGGGTGTGGCATTCCATAATCGCCCTTGGACTGCACGCACGGTCGAACGACGTCGGGCGTGGCATGCCATCATCGCCTTTGGACTAGTTGACACGGTCGGACGACGTCTGCTGTGGCATGCCATCATCGACTTTGGACTAGTTGACACGGTCGTACGACGTTGGGCGTGGCATGCCATCATCGCCTTTGAACTAGTTGACACGGTCGGACGACGTCGGGCGTGGCATGCCATCATAGCCGTTGGACAACACATATGGTCGGACGACGTCGGGCGTGGCATTTCATCATTGCCCTTGGACAGCACATACGGTCGGCCATTTCGGGCGTGTCATGCCATCATAACCCTTGGACAGCACACACGGTCGGACATTGTCGGACGTGCCTGCACACAACGGTCGGCCGTCGCTTGCCCGCATTGGTCGTGGCTTGCGCGACATTGTTTGAGCTCTAGTCGAAATATGTGGATGTTCATGCCGTACATAAATCAAAGGAGTTTGAAACAATCTTCATGCATAACAAACATATTCATCTACTTTCCATTATCTATTCTCAATGTTTCCGCCTCACGTTGCTCGTTCGTATCATTTTTCATTACTTTTATGGTTCGTACGATATTGAAACATCTTTTATTTGTGCAAATATGTAGCCTATCATTACTTTGACAAGATTAGAAGTGTTTTCGAGCATTTCCGTATTTTTCCGACATTTAATCATTATTTTATAATTTATTTTTATGGTTTATTATTTTTTACGTCTCATTTTAAAAATTAAAATGTACTATATTTTTTATTTTAAGGTTACTATATTAATTTATGAATTTTCTATGTTGATTTCATATTTTTTTGATATTTTTACTATTTGTTATTAATTTATTACTAATTTTCGAAAATTTCGGAAAAAAATAAAAATTAAAAACAATTGTAGAAAAATACTTTTTTTATATA
>JAJJBR010000924.1:25000-37500 GCA_022817965.1 Solanum lycopersicoides
TGACCTACCCCCGGCCGTCGGGGAAAGTACCTTGCCCCGATGAGTAGGAGGGCGCGGCGGTCGCTGCAAAACCTTGGGCGTGAGCCTGGGCGGAGAGGCCGTCGATGCAGATCTTGGTGGTAGTAGCAAATATTCAAATGAGAACTTTGAAGGCTAAAGAGGGGAAAGGTTTCATGTGAACGACACTTGCACATGGGTTAGTCGATCCTAATATAATGCCCCAAAATGAACTAAGGTGAACTAGAGCGTCATGGTTGTTTCTTGAGTTGATTTTTATTTAAACGGAGTTAGTTTAGTGTCCTTAGGCAGTGTGCAAAGTTTCGTGAAGTTTGGAGGTCAAACGACCAAGAACGTCCAAGGCATTCGAATGATATGCCTTGAGTCGACCTTGTACGTCTAGATGAGTTTCGTCGAGTTTTATGTGTTCGTTTTTGATGAAATTCATGTGAGAGGTGTTAAACTTATAGATTATAATAGTTTTGTTGGAAACGTCCGGGAAATTATCCCCAAGGACCATCGAAGGGTCCTTGAGAAAAGAGACAAAACCTGGTAAGCAGGCTGTCCCAGGCAGCCTTGGCGACGGAGCAGTCGACGGCCAGTCATGGCTGTGACGCCCCGTCACAAGGTTCCGTCGTGGGGGACTTGTTCAAGGGTGTAGAGGGACCTTGGCAAGCCACTGAAGCTTGCAACGGATGGTCAGGACGGGCCGTTGCACCCGTGATGCCCCGTCACAAGCAGGTCGTCGCAAGCCTTGTCCCTGTGCGCAGATTTTTCTGCCAAGTCAGGGGTGAACTTGTAAATTCACCCCACGTCTAAATAAGAGTTTGGACGGTTTGTGAAGGGATTTTTAGGTTATATTAAATGAGTTTTAAACCCTAAACCTAGACAAGACCCCCTCACTTCTAAATTCAACTCTCTCTCTCTAAAGAAACTCTCTCAAGACTCCATTGGAAGCTAGAAGTCAAGGAAGGAAAGGAGGGCTGCCTTGGAATTGTTTCTTCATCAAAATTAGTGGATTTCCTTCTCTTAAAGGTATGGTATCCATTCTTGAATATCTTTTCATTCAAGAAGCCAATTTCCAAAATGGTTTTCAAAAGGGTTTCTAAACTCAATCTTCTTCTAACTTTGATTTCTAGTATGGGTCTTCTTGTATTTAAGTTCTAATGGTTTAAATGTATTTATCTTGGTTTGAATTGATGATTTTGATGTTAAAACTCCATGAAACTCTTGTTTATGCATACTTCAACTTTTGACTTAAAAATGGGTTATGTGAGCATGATTTGAGTAAGGTATGAACTTGGGTCTTCTTGTGTATGTCATGTTGGTGTAGCTACTGCCCTAAGGGCTTAATATGGTGAAATGTTGATAAATTGATTATGGGTGATGATGGTTTGAATTGTTGATGAGTTGTTCTCATTGTATATTTCTTATTATGAATTGCTATTTGAGTGGTATGGTCCACCTTATGGGTGGCGGTGCTAATTGATGAGCTTGATGTTGTTTAGTATGTGTTGAGTAGGTAATCTTGAAGGTCTAATATGTTAAATGAAGATATATTGTATATGGGTCTTCTATTGTGTTTGGTGTAGCTTAATTGCATGCTTGACCTAGTTTATGTCTAAATAAAGATATGATTATGAGAAGCATGTAGAGTGTGTAACTATGAATCAGGTTAAAGTATGCGTAGAACTTGTTGATAATAGATGATGCTTATATGCAAGTGTACACATGTACACACACACACACTTTAAAGAATGTATTATACCAAGTTGAGCAAAAAGGGGAATCTTGAGGTGGACACACTTCGTGAGTTGAGACGTAGTGTCTAGTAGAAACCTCTCCATTCCTAGTGAGCTTTCTAAGATAGACTATTATATTGAGAAATCCGTGGGGGTTATTCCTAGCACCGAGAGGATATGAAGGGGAGGTGGATTGTACTTCATGAGTTGAGATGTTGTAATCGAAAGTACCTCTTGAGATGAGTACTCCTCGTTATTACAGAGTGAGTTACTTAGTAGCAATCTCCTTATCCCTTAACTATGTGCCTACATAGGTGTAGCTATTGGAAAAGCCATGTAAACGCTAAGAAGCATGACCTTACACTAGGCAAGTAAGGATCCCTCATCCTATAGTGGTTAATATCGGGATTCCATGTGTAGCTCTCATGGTCTTTGTCGGCTAAGCTAACTCCCACAAAAGAATTGATTTGAAACTAATTATCTTGTATATTGTTGAATTTGTGTATGTATGTCGTGAAGTTCTCAATCCACATTAGTTACCGAGTAGGATCATTGAGTGGGAGTAGTAGTATGGGATGCTATTCTCACATTGCACTTGGTGTGACCTATACCTACTATGGGAGAAGAGTACCTTCATGAAATCCGTGTGAATGAGTACTATGGTGTAGTGTTATGGAGGATTATTGTGGAGTACTTGAGTAAATGGAATCCATTAGGAGTACTAAGTGGGAGTGGTAGTATGGGATGCTACTCTCACATTGCACTTGGTATGACCTATATTTCCATGAGTGTTTTGCATATGTTAGCCAAGGGCGTGGATTTGATTTCCAACGAAGTAAGCCTAAGATTTGGTAGTTTTAAGGGTCGCTTTGGTGTTCTTTGAAGGGAGGTGTAATGAAAATCCCTTCTTAGCTCACCTTAGGGAGTCTTAGGATAACCTTGGGTTAGGGCAACTTCAAAGGAAAAGAGTTCATATGACTTGGACCGTGCCATTCACTGTAAGGTCTCCATTGTAAGAATCCATTACGTTCACTGTGATGCTTTATTCAATTTTCATTGTAAGTTTAGTAAGTTCATTGAAATGTTCCTTTTATTACTCTAAGTTTTGGTAAAGTTGCCATAAAGTGTTGATTGTCGATTCTTATGTTGGTTTGTTTCTAGATTCATGAATATTGCTTTAATTGCATGAAAAGTTATTTTTACTAAAATGTCCCTTTTCGTATGTTTTTGCATATGCCATACTTAGTACATTGTTGTACTAACCCCATACTTTTATATACCTTATGAGTATAGGTTGGAAGCCTTTTTGGAGGATCGGAGTTGAAGCTTGGTTCTATCTCTCAAGAATTGGGTATGTCCTCATATATTCGAGGACATAGTTTTATGTTTCTTAGTTTCTTTATTAAGACTTAAAAATGTATTTACTTTTATTGTAAAGGGCCGTGTCCCTAAGATTTTAAGTTGTGTCTTAAGTTGGCTTGTGACGATAAGATTTCCTAGTATTTATGAAAAACTTTTTTATTATTATTATCGTGAAAAGTTTTAATTCCGCACTACTTTTCATGCTTTATGTTATGAATGCTAGTTAGAGGGCTTGTACGAGACCCCAAAGGGGTCAAGTACGCCCGGTCATGATTCGAAGGTTTTCCCTAACTTTTAGGGGGTGCTTCGGGTCGTGACAGACTTGGTATCAGAGCATAAGGTTTTGGGAAATAGTTTAAGGTCTGAAAGTCTCACAAGCCACATCTAGTAGTATCTTGGTCATTGGTGTGAGTCGCGACACATCCATGGACAAGAGGCTATAGGATGCTAGAAGTTTCACTTTCTTCTCTATTCTAGTATCGTGCCTTAGAGTTGAGTATATAAGGTGTCTATTCTCAACCTCTTCTTTTTGTGTTTTTAGGACATGAATACGAGGAGATCGACTGCTAGAAGGGAGGAGGGAGGTGTACCAAATGAGAGAGTCCTTCCCCGTGTTGACCAAGTTCCTATTGTTGGCTTAGGGGAGGAAAATGAGGAGGTTCCTCTTCAAGAACCTCAAGTGCCTCCGGAACCTCAAGGACCTCAAGTGCCTCCTATGCCTCAAGCTCCTTTTGTTGAGGGTGATATGACTAATGCGGAGTTGAGGGCTGCCCTAATGAACTTGACCCAACTCATGACGGCTCAATTAAAAAAGCTTCGCAGTAGGAACTTTTGGATGGGCCGTCGCGGTCCGCCTAGGTTGCAATCTGTCGTCTCATGCCCTTCTGTCGGCGATGCGCTCCTGGCCTTAATTGGCCGGTGGTGCCTCCGGCCGCTGTTAACTTTAAGAAGAAATTAGAGTGCTTCAAAGCAAGCCTAAACGCTCTGTATATCATTAGCATAGGGATAACATTATAGGATTTCAGTCCTATTTCATTGGCCTTCGGGATCATAGTAATGATTACAGGGACAGTCGGGCGCATTCGTATTTCATAGTCAGAGGTGAAATTCCTTTTTGGGATTATGAGGCAAACAAAACTGCGAAAGCATTGCCAAGGATGTTTTCATTATAATCAAGAACGAAAGTTAGGGGGCTCGAAAGGCGATCAGATACCATCCTAGTCTCAAAACCTAAACGATGCCGACCAGGGATCGGCGGATGTTGCTTTTAGGACTCCGCGGCACCTTATGAGAAATCAATTGTTTTTTGGGTTCCGGGGGGGTCATGGTCGCAAGTCTTTAAACTTAAAGGAATTGACGGAAAGGGACACCAGGAAGTGGAGCCTGCGACTTAATTGACTGCAACACGGGGAAAAACTTACAGGTCCAGACATAGTAAGAATTGACAGACTTAGAGCTCTTTCCATGATTCTATGGGTGGTGGTGCATCGGCCGTTCTTAGTTGGTGGAGCGATTTTTTCTGGTAATTCCTGATAAACACGAACGAGAACTCGAGCCTCACTAACTAGCTATCCATTAGGTATCCCTTCGCGGCCACCCTTACTTCCTTAGAGGGACTAACGGCCTTTTAGGTCCGCGGAAGTTTGAAAGCAATACAGGTAAATGTGCACTGCCCTAAGATGTTCTGGCCGCGACCGCGGCGCCTACAGCTGAATGTTATCAACGAGCTTATAGCCTTGGCCGACAGGCCCGGGTAATCTTTGAAATTTCATCTTGATGGGGATAGATCATTTGCAATTGTTTGTCTCAACGAGGAATTCAATAGTAAGCGCGAGTCATTCAGCTCGCATTGACTCCGTCCCTGCCTTTGTGCACACCGCCCGTCGCTCCCTACCGATTGAATGATCCGGTGAAATGTTTGGTCGGCGCGATGTGGTGGGTTTGTTGGCCCGGACATCGTGAGAAGTCCAATTGAACCATATCATTTAGAGGAAGGAGAAGTCGTAACCGGTTTCCGTAGGTGAACGCTGCGGAAGGATCATTGTCGAAACCTTGCAAAGCAGAACGACTCCGCGAACGACGTTTTAAACACTTGAGGGAGGCGCGCGCTGCCTGGCGCTCCCTCCCATCACCCTCGACGGCACGCAAGCTCGTCGGTCGAGACCAAGAAACCCGGCGCAGAAAGCGCTAAGGAATAATAAAATTGGACAGCCCTCCCTCGCGCTCCCGTTAAGCTGATCGTGCAAGGGGACGCACACTGCTCTTTAAACACAAACCGAATCTCGGCAAAGATATCTTGGCTCTCGCATCGATGAAAACGTAGTGCAAAATGCAATACTGGGTGTGAATTGCAAGAATCACGTGAAACCATGCGAGTCTTTTGAACCAAGTTGCAAAACGCCGAAGCCATTAGGCCGAGGGAACGTTTTGGCCTGGCGTCACGCATCGCGTCGCCCCCTGGCACGCTACAAAGGCACGAAAGTGGGGGCAGAATCTGGCTCCCGTGCGCGCCGCGAGCGCGCGGCTGGCCTAAAATACGAGTCCATGTCGTGAGCTAATAACTAAGTGTTGAAAGAATATACATGACCTGTTAAGTTCACTAGTTTTGCCGCTAAGTGTTGAGATATACGTTCTACGACGATCAAACAACTTGTCCAATAATTTCTAAGCACCATTCGAGGTTTTTTCGTGACGTTGAAGTTCGTTTATCAAGCTAATGACATGTTAGGGACTAAATGATTGACGTCTCTATAAGAGGTTTTTTGGGATGTCGGGTGCGATTTTAAAGCCAAAGTGAGATGTCAAGGGGCAATGGGTCTGCGTAGCAGCACGGGCATTCCACTCCGCGGCCAGGCGACATCTGCCAAGGCCTGTGCGAACGGCCGTGGACTAACAGAAATCCGCACTTGGACTGCACACAAGATGTGACGAACGTCGGAAGCGTGGCAACGCCAATGCATCGCCTTTGGACTACTTGACACGGTCGGACGACATCGCCCGTGGGCATGCATTTAGCCTTGGGCAGCACACACGAGTCCGAACGACCGTCGGGCCGGTGGCATGCCATCATTGCCTTTGAACTCGTTGACACGGTCGAAGGACATGGGGTATGGCAATGAAACATCATCGCCCTTGGCCAGCACACACTGTCAAACAACGTCGGGCGTGGCATGCCATCATTGTCTTTGGACTATTGACACGGTCGAACGTCGTCGGGCGTGGCCATGCAATCATCACTTTGGACTACTTGACACGGTCGAACGTCGTCGGGGGCGTGGGCATGCAATCATCACCTTTGTACTACTTGAACACAGTCGACGACGTCGGGCCATGGCATGCCATCATCGCCCTTGGACAACACGCACGGTCGAACGACGTCAGGCGTGGCATGTCATCATCGCCCTTGGGCAAGCAACACACGGTCGGACAAACATCAAGGCGTAACATAGGGGTTGCAAATCGCCTTTGGACTAGGGTACCACGATTGGAAAGACCATCGCCCTTGGCAGCACACACGGTCGGCAACGTCGAGCGTGGAATTTCCATCCACATCGCCGCTTGGACACACGCAACGGGTCGGACGACGTCGGGCCGAGGCCAAATGCCATCATGGGTCCCTTTAACAGCACACAACGGACGGACGACGTCGGGCGTGGCATGCCTTCATCTCCCTTGGACTACACGCACGTTGAACGGCGTCGAGCGTGCCATGCATCATCGCCCTTGGACAGCACGCATGGTCGGACGACGTCGGGCGTGGCATGCCATCAATGCCTTTGGACTACTTGAACACGGTCGGACGACGTCTGGGCGAATGCATGCCTCATCGCCTTGGACTAGGTGAAAACCGGTCGGGACGATGTCGGGCGTGGCATGCATCATCGCGCCTTGGGCAGCACGCTCGGTCCGGGAAAGTCGGGCGTGGTATGCCATCATGGACCTTGGAAAGCACATCGGTCGGGACGACGGTCGGGCGTGTCAATGCCTATCAATGCCCTTTGACAACACACAAGGTCGGACGGAATTCGGTGTGGCATGGCCACGTCGGCACTTTGGACTGCACATCAGGCACGGCGAATGACGTCGGGCGTGGCATGCCATCATGCTTTGGACTAGTTGACACCGTCGGACAGACGTCGGCCGTGGCATGCCATCTCCGGCCTTTGGACTAGTTGACACAGGGACGACATCGGGCGTGGCATGGCCAATCAATCAAACCTTTGGACTAGATGACACGGTCAGACGAGCGTTGGGCGTGGCATGCCAATCATAGCCCTTGGACAGCACACATGGTCGGACGACGTCGGCGTGGCATGTCATCATCGCCCTGGGACAAGCACACATAGGTCCGGCCTTGTCAGGCGTGTCATGACATCATATCCCTTGGACAGCACAACACGGTCGCCGTCGTAAGGACGCGGCCTGCACACAACGGTCGTCCGTGGCCTTGCCCACCATCGGTCCGTGGCTTGCGGCGACATTTGTTCGAGCTCCAGTCGAAACATGTGGATGTGCATGCCATACATAAATCAAAGGAGTTTGAAACAACCTTCTGCATAACAAACATATTAATCCTTTTCGATTATCTAATCTCATGTTTCCGCCTCAAAACGTTGCTCGTTTGTTATCATTTTCATTATTTATGATTAGTACGATATTAAAACAATCTTTTTATTGTGCAAATATGTAGCCTATCATTACTTTGACATGTTAGAAGTGTTTTCGAGCATTTCCGTATTTTCCCCGACATTTAATAAATTCATTTTATAATTTATTTTTATGGTTTATTATTTTTACATCTTGTTTTAAAATTAAATGTTAAGAATATTTTATTTTCAGGTTAACCCTATACTTAATTTGTGAAGTTTTCAGTGTTGATTTCATTATTTTTTCAATTTTTTCTATTTGTATTAATTTAATTACTAATTTTTCGAAATATTTGAACAAAAATAAAAATTAAACAATTGTGTTGAAAAATTAATTTTTTTTATATATAAATCTTTGTTGCAAGATAATGTGTGTTTTGTACTTAAAACGTGCTATTGGGTTGTTAACATTTCCGTTTGATTCTTGGAAAATCCATGTCTACTCTGTCACAATGGGTAAAACTTTTTTAAAGGCATAACATATAAGGGGGGTAGAGGTGTTTGGAGGCAGAACTGAGGCGCAGTCAGGTGGACGGCAATAAGGTTCCGTGGTCTTAAGGCGTGCCTGCGTGGGCGCTTGATGGATGCATGCTTGTCCCGTGCTACGCCATTGGGCGTTTACAAAAACACGCTGGTGACATCGGCGGGACGAGTGAGGCGAAGGCAGGCGACGTCACGGGCGTCCTGTGGCTTAGTAGAGTGCTGTGTGGGAGCTTGATGGCATGTATGGCTGTCCGTGCTACGCCATTGGCGCTTACAAAACACAGTCGGCGACGTCAGCGGGGCGAGTGAGGCGAAGGTAGGCGGACGTCACGGGCGTCATGTGGGCTTAGTAGGCGTGCTGCGTTGGCGCTTGATGCATGCATGGCTCGCCGTGCTACGCCGTTGGGCATTTACAAAAACATGTCAGCGACGTCTGCGGTAATTCAGCTCCAATAGCGTAATATTTAAGTTGTTGCAGTTAAAAAGCTCGGTAGTAGGATTGGGATGGCCGGCGGTCCGCCCTAGGTGTGCACCGTCGTCTCGTCCCTTCGTCGGTGATGCGCTCCTGGCCTTAATTTGCCGGGTCGTGCCTCCGGCGATGTTACTTTGAAGAAAATTAGAGTGCTCAAAGCAAGCCTACTCTCTGTAACCTTATGCATGGGATAACATTATAGGATTTCGATCCTATACGTTGGCCTTCGAAATCAGAGTAATGATTAACAGGGCAGTCGGGGGCATTCGTATTTTCATATTCAGAGGTGAAATTCTTGGATTTATGAAAGACGAACAACTGGAAAACACATTTGCCAAGGATGTTTTCATTAATCAAGAACGAAAGTTGGGGGCTCGAAGACGATCATATACCTACTAGTCCAACCATAAACGATGCCGACAGAGATCGCGGATGTTGCTTTTAGGACTCCGCCGCCCTTATGAGAAATCAAAGTTTTTGGGTCTAGGGGAGTATGGTCGCAAGTCTGAAACTAAAAGGAATTGACATGGGGAAACTTACCAGGTTAGACATAGTAAGGATTGACAACTGAGAGCTATTTCTTGATTCTATGGGTGGTGGTGCATTGCCGTTCTTAGTTGTGGAGAGATTTGTCTGCTTAATTCTGTTAACAAACGAGACCTGTACCTGCTAACTAGCTATGCGGAGGTATCCCTTCGCGGCCAGCTTGTTAAGGGACTAACGGCTTTTAGGCGCAGAAGTTGAGGCAATAACAGGTCTGTGATGCCTTAGATGTTTGGCGCACGCGCGCGTACACTAATGCATTCAACGAGCTTATAGCCTTGGCCGACAGGCCCGGGTAATCTTTGAATTTCATCGTTATGGGGATACATCATTGCAATTGTTGTCTTCAACGAGGAATTCCTAGTAAGCGCAGTCATCAGCTCGTGTTGACTACGTCCCGCCTTTGTACACACCGCCGTCGTCTCCTACCGATTGAATGATCGGATGAAATGTTTGGATCGCGGTGAACGTGGGTGGTTTTCTGCATCGCGAGAAGTCCATCGAACTTATCATTTAGAGGAAGGAGAAGTCGTAACAAGGTTTCCGTTGGTGACATGCGGAAGGATCATTGTTGAAACCTGCAAAGCAGAACGACCCACAAACACGTTTTAAACACTTGGGGCGACGCGCGCCTCGTCTTGCGCCTCCCTTCCGTCGATAGACGCGCGCAAGCTCGTCAGGCGGTCCACGAACTTCGACGCAAAAGCGCCAAGGAATACTAAATTGACAGCCCCTCCCTCACGCCCCATTTGCGGATCGGTGCAGGGACGCGCGCAGCTCTTTAAACACAAATGACTCTCGGCAATGGATATCTCGGCTCTCGCATCGATGAAGAACGTAGCAAAATGCAATACTTGGTGTGAATTGCAAGAATCCCGTGAACCATCGAGTCTTTGAACTCAAGTTGCGCCCAAAGCATTAGGACGAGGCATGTCTTGCCTGGCTTTCGCATCGCGTTGAACCTCCGCACTCCGCAAGGCAAGCACGGGGGTAAAGCTGGCCTCCATGCGCCTCGAGCGCACGGCTGGTGTTAATGTGAGTCCACATCAACAGACGTCGCGGCAAAGTGGTGGTTTAAAACTCAACTCTCTCTTTTGTCGGCGGATCCGTACTACGACCCTCACTACCTCAAGGCGCTCCTACCTGCGACCCCACATCCGGCGAGATTACCCGCTGAGTTTAAGCATATCAATACGCGGAGGAAAAGAAACTTACAAGTATTCCCTTAGTAACAACGAGCGAACCGGGAACAAACAGCCTAAGAATCGAGCGCTCCGTCGTCCGAATTGTAGTCTGGAGAAGCGTCCTCAGTGGCGGACCGGGCCCAAGTCCCCTGGAAGGGGGCGCCAGAGAGGGTGAGAGCCCGGTTGTGCCCGGCCCTGTCGCACCATGAGGCGCTGTCTACGAGTCGAGTTGTTTGGGAATGCAGCCCAAATTGGGCGGTGAATTCCATCCAAGGCTAAATACGAACGGAGACAGATAGAGACAAGTACCAGCGAGGGAAAGATGAAAAGACTTTTAAAAGACAATCAAAAGTGTGCTTGAAATTGTCGGGAGGAAGAGGATGGGGCCGCGATGCGCCCCGGTCGGATGTGGAACGTGATGAACTGGTCTGCCGATCGATTCGGGGCGTGGACCAGCGTGGATTGGGGGGCCAAACCTATGCTCTCGATACGCTCATGGAATGCCGTCTCCTCGATTGTGGCAGGCAGCGCGCGCCTCTGGCGTTCTTCGGCATATGCGTGCTCGGACACTGTCTGTGAGCTCCCATTCGACCGTCTTGAAACACGGACCAAGGAGTCTAACATGTGTGCGAGTCAACGGGCGAGCAAACCTGTAGGCGTAAGGAAGATGATTGGTGGGATCCCCTGAGGGGTGCACCGCAGACTGACCTTCATCTTCTGAGAAGGGTTTGAGTGTGAGCATACATGTCGGGACTGAAAGATGGTGAACTATGCCTGAGCGGGGCAAATCCAGGAAACTCTGGTGGAGGTGCGCAGTGAATAATGACGTGCAAATTGTTCATCTACTTGGGTATAGGGCGAAAGACTAATCGAACGCGTCTAGTAGTTGGTTCCCTCCGAATTTTCCCTCAGGATAGCAGTGGAGCTCGCGTACGAGTTCTATCGGGTAAAGCAATGATTAGAGGCTCGGGGAAACAACGCCTCTACCTATTCTCAAACTTTAAATAGGTAGGACGGCGCGGCTGCTTTGTTGAGCCGCGCCACGGAATCAAGAGCTCCAAGTGGGCCTTTTGGTAAGCAGAACTGGCGATGCGGGATGAATCGGAAGCACGGGTTACGGTGCCAAATTACGCGCTAACCTAGATGCCACAAAGGGTGTTGGTCGATTAAGACAGCAGGACGGTGGTCATGGAAGTCGAAATCCGCTAAGGAGTGTGTAAGAATCACCTGCCGAATCAACTAGACCCGAAAATGGATGGCGCTTAAGCGCGTGACCTACCCCGGCCGTCGGGGAAAGTACTTGCCCGATGAGTAGGAGGGCGCGGCGGTCGCTGCAAAACCTTGGGCGTGAGCCTGGGCGGAGAGGCGTCGATGCAGATCTTGGTGGTAGTAGCAAATATTCAAATGAGAACTTTGAAGGCTAAAGAGGGGAAAGGTTTCATGTGAACGACACTTGCACATGGGTTAGTCGATCCTAATATAATGCCCAAAATGAACTAAGGTGAACTAGAGCGTCATGGTTGTTTCTTGATTGATTTTTATTTAAACGGAGTTAGTTTAGTGTCCTTAGGCAGTGTGCAAAGTTTCGTGAAGTTTGGAGGTCAAACGACAGAACGTCCAAGGCATTCGAATGATTGCCTTGAGTCGACCTTGTACGTCTAGATGAGTTTCGTCGAGTTTTTTGTGTTCGTTTTTGATGAATTCATGTGAGAGGTGTTAAACTTATAGATTATAATAGTTTTGTTGGAAACGTCCGGGAAATTATCCCCAAGGACCATCGAAGGGTCCTTGAGAAAGAGAGACAAAACCTGTAAGCAGGCTGTCCCAGGCAGCTTGGCGACGGAGCAGTCGACGGCCAGTCATGGCTGTGACGCCCGTCACAAGTTCCGTCGTGGGGACTTGTTCAAGGTTGTAGAGGGGACCCTTTTCAAGCCACTGAAGCTTGCAACGTATGGTCAGGATAGGCCGTTGCACCCGTGACGCCCCGTCACAGCAGGTCATCGCAAGCCTTGTCCCTGTGCGCAAATTTTTCTACCAAGTCAGGGGTGAACTTGTATATTCACCCACGTCT
>JAJJBR010000924.1:42500-45000 GCA_022817965.1 Solanum lycopersicoides
TAAAGCCAAGTGAGATGTCAAGGGGCAAATGGGTCTGCGTACGCAGCACGGGCATTCCACTTCCGCGGCCAGGCGACATCTGCCAAGGCCTGTGCAGAACGGGCGTGGACTACAAAATCCGCCCTTGGACTGCACACAAGATCGGACGACGTCGAGCGTGGCACGCCATCATCGCCTTTGGACTACTTGACACGGTCGGACGACATCGCCCGTGGCATACCATTATAGCCCTTGGGCAGCAAACACGGTCGAACGACATCGGGCGTGGCATGCCATCATTGCCTTTGAACTAGTTGACACGGTCGAACGACATCGGGTATGGCATGCCATCATCGCCCTTGGGCAACACACACTGTCAAACAACGTCGGGCGTGGCATGCCATCATTGTCTTTGGACTACTTGACACGGTCGAACGTCGTCGGGCGTGGCATGCAATCATCACCTTTGGACTACTTGACACGGTCGAACGACGTCGGGCATGGCATGCCATCATCGCCCTTTGACACCACGGACGGTCGAACGACGTCAGGCGTGGCATGTCATCATCGCCCTTGGGCAGCACACACGGTCGGACGACATCAGGCGTAACATGTTGCATCGCCTTTGGACTAGGTAACACGATTGGAAGACCATCGCCCTTGGGCAGCACACACGGTCGGACAACGTCGGGCGTGGAATTCCATCATCGCCCTTGGAAAGCACGCACGGTCGGACGACGTCGGGCGAGGCATGCCATCATGGCCCTTTGACAGCACACACGGACGGACGACGTCGAGCGTGGCATGCCTTCATCTCCATTGGACTACACGCACGGTCGAACGGCGTCGAGCGTGCCATGCCATCATCGCCCTTGGACAGCACGCATGGTCGGACGACGTCGGGCGTGGCATGCCATCAATGCCTTTGGACTACTTGACACGGTCGGACGACGTCGGGCGATGCATGCCATCATCGCCATTGGACTAGGTGACACGGTTGGACGATGTCGGGCGTGGCATGCCATCATCGCCCTTGGGCAGCACGCTCGGTCGGACAACGTCGGGCGTGGTATGCCATCATGGACCTTGGAAAGCACATACGGTCGGACGACGTCGGGCGTGTCATGCCATCATGGCCCTTTGACAACACACACGGTCGGACGACGTCGGGTGTGGCATGCCATCGTCGCCCTTGGACTGCACGCACGGTCGAATGACGTCGGGCGTGGCATGCCATCATCGCCTTTGGACTAGTTGACACCGTCGGACGACGTCGGGCGTGGCATGCCATCATCGCCTTTGGACTAGTTGACACAGTCGGACGACATCGGGCGTGGCATGCCATCATCGCCTTTGGACTAGATGACACGGTCAGACGACGTTGGGCGTGGCATGCCATCATAGCCCTTGGACAGCACACATGGTCGGACGACGTCGGGCGTGGCATGTCATCATCGCCCTTGGACAGCACACATGGTCGGCCATTGTCAGGCGTGTCATGACATCATAGCCCTTGGACAGCACACACGGTCGGCCGTCGTCGGACGCGCCTGCACACAACAGTCGGCCGTGGCTTGCCCACATCGGTCGTGGCTTGCGCGACATTGTTCGAGCTCCAGTCGAAACATGTGGATGTTCATGCCATACATAAATCAAAGGAGTTTGAAACAACCTTCATGCATAACAAACATATTCATCTATTTCGATTATCTAATCTCAATGTTTCCGCCTCACGTTGCTCGTTTTTATCATTTTTCATTACTTTTATGATTCGTACGATATTAAAACATATTTTATTTGTGCAAATATGTAGCCTATCATTACTTTGACATGTTTAGAAGTGTTTTCGAGCATTTCCGTATTTTCTCGACATTTAATAATTATTTTATAATTTATTTTTATGGTTTATTATTTTTACATCTTGTTTTAAAAATTAAAATGTATTGAATATTTTATTTTCAGGTTACTATATTAATTTGTGAATTTTCAGTGTTGATTTCATATTTTTTCAATATTTTTCCTATCTGTTATTAATTTATTACTAATTTTTCGAAAATTTTGAAAAAAAAAAAAATTAAAAACAATTGTTGAAAAATACATTTTTTATATATAAAATTCATTTGTGAAAGATAATGTGTGTTTGTACCTTAGAACGTGCATATTTGGGTTGTACATTTCCGTTATGATTCTTTGGAAAATCCATGTCTACTCCTGTCACATGGGTAAAACTTTTTTAAGCATATATAAGGGGGGTAGAGGTGTTGGAGGCAGACTGAGGCGCAGTCAGGTGGACGGCATAGGCTTCCCGTGGTCTTAGGCGTGCTGCGTGGGCGCTTGATGGCATGCATGGCTTGTCCGTGCTACGCCATTGGGCGTTTACAAAAACACGCTGGTGACATCGGCGGGACGAGTGAGGCGAAGGCAGGCGGACGTCACGGGCGTCCTGTGGGCTTAGTAGGAGTGCTGTGTGGGCGCTTGATGGCATGTATGGCTTGTCCGTGTTACGCCGTTGGGCGCTTAC
>JAJJBR010000924.1:50000-51330 GCA_022817965.1 Solanum lycopersicoides
TGCATTCCCACACCCACTCAATACGACAGGCTCGTGGTGCGACAGGGTCCGGTCATAACGTGGGATCTACCATCTCTAGGCGCCCATCAAGGGGACTTTGGGCCCAGTCCGCCGTGCAGGACGCTTCTCCAGACTACAATTAGATATGACGGAGCCGCCGATTTTAAGGTTGGGATTCTCGGTTCGATCGCCGTTACTCAAGGGTCTCTTGTAAGTTTACTTTTCCTCCGCTTATTGATATGGCTTAAACTCAGCGGGTAATGACCCGCTGACCTGGGGTCAGGCGTCGAGTGACTTGCGTAGTGAGGGGTCCGGCTGAGTCGAGATACCGCGACAAAAGAGACGAGTTGAGTTTTACAACCACCTTGACGGCGACGTCTGTCGACGTGGACTAAGCCATTAAGGCCTACCATGGCGCTCGGGGCGCATGGGAGGACCAAGCTTTCCCCCCGGCCGTGCCTTGCGGAGTACGGAGGGCAACGCGTGCGTGACTTCCAGACAGACGTGCCCTCCGGCCTAATGGGCTTCTCGAGGCGACACTTGCGTTCCAAAGACTGCGATGGTCATACGGGATCCTGCAATTCACACCAAGTTTGCATTTTTCCAACGTCTTCATCGAGTGCGAAGCCGATATAGTCCATTGCCGAGAGTCATTTATGTTTTAAAAGAGTGCGCGCGTCGCCCTGCACGATCCGCAATGTGGGCACGAGGGGAGGGCTGTCAATTTTAGTATTCCTTGGTGGCTTTCGCCTGTCGGAGTTCCGTTGGCCGCATGACGAGCCGTTTGCCCGCCCCCGCGGTCTAATCGAGGAAGGGAGGTGCACGACGAGCGCGCGCCGCCCTCCAAGTGTTTAAAATGTGTTTGGTTGGGTCGGTTCTGCTTTGCAGGTTTCGACAATGATCCTTCCGCATGTTCACCTACGGAACCTTGTTACGACTTCTCCTTCCTCTAAATGATAAGGTTCAATGGATTCTCGCGACGTCGCGGGCATCGCAACCACCCAATGTCGCCGCAATCCAAACATTTCACCGGATCATTCAATCGGTACGAGCGACGGCCCGGTGTGTACAAAGGCAGGGACGTAAGTCAACAAACGAGCTGATGACTTGCCGCTTACTAGGAATTCCTCGTTGAAGACCAACAATTGCATGATCTATCCCCATCACGATGAAATTTCAAGATTACCCGGGGCCTGTCGGCCAAGGCTATAAGCTCGTTGAATATTAAGTGTAGCGCGCGTGTGCCCAGAACATCTAAGGGCATCCACGACCTGTTATTGCCTCAAACTTCTGGGCCTAAAAGGCGTAGTCCTTAACAAGGCTTGGCGCT
>JAJJBR010000924.1:53855-61355 GCA_022817965.1 Solanum lycopersicoides
TTTTGTAAATGCCCAACGGCGTAGCACGGACTAGCCATGCATGCCATCAAGCGCCAATGCAGCACGCCTACTAAACCCACAGGACGCCCGTGACGTCCGCCTACCTTCGCCTCACTCGCCCCGCCGACGTCGCCGGCGTGTTTTTGTAAACGCCCAATGGCGTAGCACGGACAAGCCATACATGCCACCAAGCGCCCACACAACACGCCTACTAAGCCCACAGGACGCCCGTGACGTCCTCCTGCCTTCGCCTCACTCGCCCCGCCGACGTCACCAGCGTGTTTTTGTAAACGCCCAACGGCGTAGCACGGACAAGCCATGCATGCCATCAAGCGCCCACGCAGCACGCCTAAGATCACGGGACGCCTATGCCGTCCACCTGCCTGCACCTCAGTCTGCCTCCAACACCTCTACCCCCATTATATATGCTTAAAAAAGTTTTACCCATGTGACAGGTGTAGACATGGATTTTCCAAAGAATCATAACGGAAATGTACAACCAAAATATGCAAGTTCTATGGTACAAACACACATTATCTTTCACAAATGAATTTTATATATAAAAAATGTATTTTTCAACAATTGTTTTTAATTTTTATTTTTTTCCAAAATTTTCGAAAAATTAGTAATAAACTAAAATCAAATAGGAACAATATTGAAAAAATATGAAATCAACACAGAAAATTCACAAATTAATATAGTTACCTTAAAATAAAAATTCAGTACATTTTAATTTTTAAAACGAGACGTAAAAAATAATAAACCATAAAAATAAATTATAAAATAATGATTAAATGTTGGAAAATTACGGAAATGCTCGAAGACACTTCTAAACATGTCAAAGTAATGATAGGCTACATATTTGCACAAATAAAAGATGTTTCAATATCGTACATACATAAAAGTAATGAAAAATGATACGAACGAGCAACGTGAGGCAGAAACATTGAGAATAGATAATGGAAAGTAGATGAATATGTTTGTTATGCATGAAGATTGTTTCAAACTCCTTTGATTTATGTATGGTATGAACATCCACATGTTTCGACTGGAGCTCGAACAATGTCGCGCAAGCCACGACCGATGTGGGCAAGCCACGGCCGACCGTTGTGTGCAGGCGCGTCCGACGACGGCCGACCGTGTGTGTTGTCCAAGGGCTATGATGGCATGACACGCCCGACAATGGCCGACCATGTGTGCTGTCCAAGGGCGATGATGACATGCCACGCCCGACGTCGTCCGACCATGTGTGTTGTCCAAGGGCTATGATGGCATGGCACGCCCATCATCGTCCGACCGTGTCAACTAGTCTAAAGGCGATGATGGCATGCCACGTCCGACGTCGTCCGACTCTGTCAACTAGTCCAAAGGCGATAAAGGCATGACACGCCCGACGTCGTCCGACCGTGTCAACTAGTCCAAAGGCGATGATGGCATGCCATGCCCGATGTCGTTTGACCGTGTGTGCTGTCAAAGGGCGATGATGGCATGCCACGTACGACCGTGTGTGCCGCCCAAGGGACATGATGGCATACCACGCCCGACGTCGTCCGATCGTGCATGCAGTCCAAGGGCGATGATGGCATGCAACGCCCGACGTCGTCCGACCGTGTGTGCTGTCAAAGGGACATGATGGCATGCCACGCCCGATGTCATCCGACCGTGTGGTACCCAAGGGCGATGATGGCATGCCACGCCCGACGTCGTTTGACCGTGTGTGCTGTCAAAGGGCGATGATGGCATGCCACGTACGACCGTGTGTGCCGCCCAAGGGACATGATGGCATACCACGCCCGACATCGTCCGATCGTTCATGCAGTCCAAGGGCGATGATGGCATGCAACACCCGACGTCGTCCGACCGTGTGTGCTGTCAAAGGGCCATGATGGCATGCCACGCCCGATGTCATCCGACCGTGTGGTACCCAAGGGCGATGATGGCATGCCACGCCCGACTTCGTCCGATCGTGCGTGCAGTCCAAGGGCGATGATGGCATGCAATGCTCGACGTCGTCCTACTGTGTGTGCTGTCAAAGGGCCATGATTGCATGCCATGCCCAACATCGTTCGACCGTGTGTGCTGCCCAAGGGCGATGATGGCATTCCAAGCCCGACATCGTCCGACCGTGCGGGCAGTCCAAGGGCGATGATGGCATGCCACGCCCGATGTCGTCCGACCGTGCGTGCTGTCCAAGGGCGATGATGGCATGCCACGCCCAACGGCGTCTGACCGTGTGTGCTGTCAGAGGCCCATGATGGCATGCAACGCTCGACGTCGTCCGACCGTGCGTGCTGTCCAAGGGCGATGATGGACTGCCACGTCCGACGTCGTTTGACTGTGTGTGCTGCCCAAGGGCGATAATGGCATACCACGCCCGACGTAGTCCGACCGTGTGTGCTGCCCAAGGGCGATGATGGCATGGCACGCCCAACATCGATCAACCGTGCGTGCATTACAAGGGCGATGATGGCATGCCACGCCCGACGTCCGATCGTGGGTGCTGTCAAAGGGCCATTATGTCATGCCACGCCCGATGTCGTCGGACCATGCGTGTTGTCTAAGGGCGATGATGGCATGCAACGTCCGACGTCGTCCGACCGTGTGTGCTGCCCTAGGACATGATGGCATGCCACGCCCGACGTAGTCCGATCTTGTGTGCTGCCCAAGGGCGATGATGGCATGCCACGCTTGACATCGTTCGACTGTGCGTGCAGTCCAAGGGCGATGATGGCATGGCACGCCCGACGTCGTACGAGCGTGTGTGCTGTCAAAGGGCCATGATGGCATACCACGCCCGACTTCGTCTAACCGTGCGTGCTGTCCAAGGGCGATGATGTCATGCCACGTCCGACCGTGTGTGCTGCCCAAGGGCGATGATGGCATGCCACGCCCGATGTCATCCGATCGTGTGTGCTGTCAAAGGGCCATGATGGCATGCCACGCCCGATGTCGACTGACTGTGCGTGTTGTCCAAGGGCGATGATAGCATGCCACGCCAGACGTCGTCCGACCGTGAGTGCTGCCCAAGGGCGATGATGGCAAGCACTGCCCGACGTCGTCCGACCGTGCGTGCTGTCCAAGGGCGATGATGGCATGCCACGCCCGACGTCGTTCGACCGTGAGTGCAGTCAAGGGGCGATAATGGCATGCCACGCCCGATGTCGTCCGACCATGTGTGCTATCAGAGGGCCATGATGGCATGCTACGCTCGAAGTCGTCTGAATGCGCGTGCCAATCAAGGGCAATGATGGACTGCCACGTCCGACGTCATCCGACCGTTTGTGCTGCCCAAGGCGATAATGGCATGCCACGCCCGACATAGTCCGACCGTGTGTGCTGCCCAAGGGCGATGATGGCATGGAACGCCCAATGTCGTTCGACCGTGCGTGCATTCAAGGGCGATGATGGCATGCCACGCCTGATGTCGTCCGATCGTGTGTGTTGTCAAAGGGCCATGATGGCATGCCACGCCCGATGTTGTCTTACTATGCGTGCTGTCCAAGTGCGATGATGGCAAGCCACGCCCAATGTCGTCCGACCGTGAGTGCGGCCCAAGGGCGATGATGACATGCACTGCCCGACGTCGTCCGACCGTGCATGCTGTCCAAGGGCGATGATGGCATGCCACGCCCGACGTCGTTTGACCGTGCGTGCAGTCAAGGGGTGATGATGGAATGCCATGCCCGACGTCGTCCGACCGTGTGTGCTGTCGGAGGGCCATGATGGCATGCCACGCCCGACGTCGTCCGACTATGCGTGATGTCCAAGGGCGATGATGGACTGCCACGTCCGACCGTGTGTGCTGCCCAAGGGCGATAATGGCATGCCACGCCCGACGTAGTCCGACCGTGTGTGCTGCCCAAGGGCGATGATGGCATGGCACGCCCGATGAGATTGTGTGTCGCCATGGTATTCCGTTATCCATCCATCATTTCGAATCGGGGTGCAAAATTTACATCTAGATTTTGGAAGTCCTTTAAAAAAGGTTTGGGTACTAGAGTGAAATTGAGTACCGCCTTTCATCCTCAAATGGATGGTCAAGCGGAACGCACAATTCAAACCCTTGAGGATATGCTTAGAGCTTGCATTATTGATTTTAAAGGAAGTTGGTATAAGCTTTTCCGTTGGTGAGTTTGCATATAATCATAGTTTCCATTCGTCCATCTCCATGGCTCCCTATGAAGCCTTGTCTGGTAGGAGGTGTAGGTCTCCTATAGGATGGTTTGAAGTTGGTGAACCATCGATCTTTGGTCCCGACTTGATTTATAGGACGTTGGAGAATGTGCATCTCATAAGAAATAGGTTACAAACAGCCTATAGTCGACAAAAGTCCTATGCCGACAATAGAAGGAGAGATTTGGTGTTTGAAGAGGGTGACAAGGTGTATTTGAAGATTTCACCTATGAAGGGAGTGGTAAGATTTGGCAAGAAAGGGAAGTTGAGCCCTTGTTACGTGGGTTCCTATGAGATTTTGGAAAGGATTGGTGAAGTTGCCTATCGCTTAAAGCTACCTAACGATTTAGCTTCTGTTCATCCGCATTTCCATGTCTCTATGTTAAAGAAGTGTATCGGGGATCCCGAGTCTATCCTTTCTGTTGAAGATCTTGGAGTCAAGGATAACCTCTCTTATGAGGAGGTTCCGGTTCAAATCCTTGATAAGCAAGTAAAAAGGTTGAGGAACAAGGAGGTGATTTCCGTAAAAGTGTTATGGAAGAACCACCTAGTTGAGGGTGCAACATGGGAGGCCGAGGCCGACATGAAATCCCGTTATCCTCATCTTTTTGATGATTAAGGTTAGTCATTCTCTCTAATGATATAAATATGATAGACATTGTGTATCCTTTATGTTTTGGTGAAGTTTCTTCAAAAATCCTAGTTTTTGAGACTTCACAATGAAGTCACTGTAAGGTGACCTTAAATAAATTTGAAATTTGTTTTGCTTCTTGCATATTTGAGTCAAGTCGTGTATTGTGATATAGTGAATCCTTGTGGATGTTATATTAAGCATATTGATAAGATGAACTTTGTGCTAATCGACTTGTGTATCAAATGATTGAGCTCATGTGTGTTGTGAGTAGAAAGTATCTCATGAGGAAACTTTGAGCTTATGTATGATAAATTGATGTTTTGAAGTATTTTTTATTAAAATAATATGACTCATGCTAATTGAATATTGTGAATTGGTTGAGCTGCTAGTCTTGAGTCTATTCCCTCATTTAAAGAGTGTTTAGTGTCATTCGGGACGAATGTTCCTAAGGGGGGGGGATAATATAACATTTCAAAATCCAAAGTCATTTGGTAAGACTTAAACAGGCTCCTTAAGGTCTAAACCATTGTTCCTAGCCAAATTAGGCGTATATGGAATCATTGAGGTGTTTTAGAACCAAAACGTTCAAGAATGTCCATGACGTCCGGAAAGTTGGTTCATGAAAGGTCTAGAGTGTCCTTTTAGTTTGACCAAGTTAAAGAGTCGGAAATGAGTAAAAGTTTGTAACAATAGGTGTAACACATAGTGCGGGATGGTTTCATGGTGGAAAAGTCAGGGTACGACTCCCCGAGGATCAACCAGGGGCCCTCGAGGAGGACCCTTGTGGCAGTGTGCCTCGACGGATGCCATGACGGGGCGTCATGGGCACGACATGGCGTCGAGGCCACCGTCGTGCCACCCTTAGTCTCCTGGTCAGGAAACCTCACCTGCACAGTCTCTGACCGAGACGACGGACGTGCAGGACGGAGGGAGGACAGTCCGTCACGCCCACGACAGCCCGTCGACGTGGAGTCGTCGTGGAGGGCCTGTAAGGTTTTCAGAAATTAGCCTTTAGTTCAATTATTTTATTAAGTTGTCTTAGGGGTAATTAGGGGATTAAGGGAAGACTAATTAAGTGACTTAAGCCCCCACTATAAAATACCCCAACCCTCATTAGCCTAATCATAATTCTCTAAACAAACTCTCTTCCTTCTCTCTACTTTCTCTCTCTATTAGAAGACTCCATTGGAGGATAGCTTGGGAGGATCTTTGTGGGCTGGTTTAGCACGAAATCATCATCAAAACGTCATCAAACCTTAAGATATGGGATCTAATTCACCTTTGACATTCTTTCCTCAAAGGGCTCCTTCAAAGGTTTTCCAAAAGTTGAGTTTCATGTGGGTTTCATCGAATTTCGAATTTGATTATATGAATTAAGTTGTTTATGTATTCTTTGGGTTATAATGAATAGATTATCATGTATTGCAACTTGATTATGATGAATTGATGTAGTTTGGTCTAGATTGTGGGTGATGACCCCTAACCCTTAACCCTAGGTATGAGATTGATATGAATTTGGGTTGGATAGAAGTAATTGATCTAGTTATTGTTTAAATCGTCTTTAATGATTGTTATTGCATCGATCATGAATCTATTGTGGTGAACTAAAGTTGTTCATGCCTATTTCTTGAGTATTGAATATAGGGTAAGAAGATAGACTTTGATATCATGTTACCAATCTTTGATTTAGTATTGCTTTGTGGTATAGTGTTTTCTCTTAAATTAGTTCTTATGTTGACTATTGAATTACATTGGTATGATGACCCAAATTGGGTTGGTCTATGGGTTGATGGTAAGGCCCTTATTGGTGAACTATGGAGAAGTATTGGTAAGTCTTGATTATCCTAATCCTTACTTCAAATTGTGATTAATTGTCATCATGTGATAATGTTGTGTTGAAGTATACCTTGCTTAAGGTGATAGGTTGGTATGATGATTGAATTGAAATGTTTAGGTTGGTTTACATGATATAGGGAAGTTGTTATGTAAAGATGTGCCCTATTGTGATGAGATGTGTAAGGGCTAGCCCATACTTAGTACATGTGGAGTACTAACCCCATTTCTTTCCCTTTTCCCAAACATTTTAGGTTCGGATCGTTGAACTTGCTCCGAATTGCTGGAAAGGAAGACTTGGATCTCTTACCATCCAAGTGGTAGGTCCTCATTCTCCCGAGGGCGTTGCCGACATCTTTCTCCTATGTTATTTAGTTACTATAATTCTGTATTGACTCTATTACTCGTTTGAGACGATGTTGTCTATAGCCTATATGTGGTTTCTTGTATTGATGTAGGGCTATGCCCAAGATTTATTGTCTTTGATAGATGGTTTATGAGATGAGACGGCTTTTATGACTATTATTCTTTACTATATAAATGGGTCAAATAAAAGTAGAAGACTATGTAATCTTCGTATATGAACAAGTCTATGTATACTTGATATAAATACGATTATATGTATATAGAGGTCTATGTAAACCTCCGAGTAGTTATAGATAAAACGTTTTAAACTCCTTCACATTTTTAATCGATGAATGCTATGACTAGGTTAAAGGGCTTGTCTTAGTCCTCAAAGAGGACGCCGACGCCGGTTACGTCTGGAGGGTAAAACCGGATGTGACAAACTTGGTATCAGAGCATGAGGTTGAATATCCTTGATGTGAACGTCTCTCTCAACGACGTTATATAGGTTTGTA
>JAJJBR010000924.1:66355-68855 GCA_022817965.1 Solanum lycopersicoides
TACTGAGAGGATCAACCAGGTAGAATTCCTCAACGACGCCGCGTGCCGCATAAGAGGGGCGTGCCCGTTCGAGCACGGTCGGGTCCAAGGCGAGCGCGGCAGTCATTCGCAAGGAGCATTCGTTTTGGGAAGATAGGAGCCGGTGAAGGCCCCATGCCCACTGCGTCTACCGTATTCGAGAATTCGAGGTGCCTCTCGCGGACCACACCATCGCACGACGAAGCAAGGGAAGGCATGGGACGCGAGAGCGTCTTTTGGGTTCACCCCGCACATGGATGCGAGGGGCGAAATGCGACCGATTGCACGTGCACAATGCCTTGGCAGTAGGTATGCAACACAAGATTCCAACGTCCGTCAAGCCTAGGTTGCGCTTCATCCGCCACCGAGATGGCATGCGAGTTAGGACGTCGCTGCTCGAAGCAGGGATCCAACCTAACCACACATGCCCAATACCACTCATGCGCTGTACGTGAATAGCTCCAACGATGCACGCCCGACATCCACCCCGACGCCCGACATGAGATGTCGTGCGACGACGTCGAATGCCTTCTTTCCAAAGTCAATGCTATACCCGCCGTTGCGCGCGTGCCCAAGGGAGTTGAGAATTCAATCACTGCAGAGATTGTTGGAGGAAGACAAAGGTTCACACAGGGGAACCGCCCACGCCCGGTCCATAATAGCGTCTGGCCGTACATGGCCTTACGTTCCCCATGCGTGCGACGCCTAGAGTTAGCCGTAACAGAAGCTCTAGAACTCGCCACTCGCCCGGAAGCACTTCCGTTCCCACACGAAACGCTTCTATAAAACCGATCGTGTGAAGTTCCCTCGGCAACGCACGGTCGCCCTGCAGACGTCGCTGGCATGTTTTTGTAAGCGCCCAACGGCGTAGCAAGAACAAGCCATGCATGCCATCAAACGCCCACGCAGCACGCCTAGTAAGCCCACAGGACGCCCATGACGTCCGCCTTGTTACACCTCAGTAGCCCTGCAGACGTCGCCAACATGTTTTTGTAAGCGCCCAATGACGTAGAACGGACGAGCCATGCCTGCCATCAAGCGCCCACGCAGCACGCCTACTAAGCCTATAGGATGCCCTTGACGTCCGCGTGCTTTCGCCTCAAATTCCCCGCAGACGTCGCTGACATGTTTTTGTAAATGCCCAATGGCATAGCACGGACTAGCCATGCATGCCATCAAGCGCCAACGCAGCACGCCTACTAAGCCCACAGGACGCCAGTGACGTCCGCCTACCTTCGCCTCACTCGCCCCGCCGACGTCGCCGGCGTGTTTTAGTAAACGCCCAACGGCGTAGCACGGACAAGCCATACATGCCATCAAGCGCCCACACAACACGCCTACTAAGCCCACAGGACGCCCGTGACGTCCTCCTGCCTTCGCCTCACTCGCCCCGCCGACGTCACCAGCGTGTTTTTGTAAACGCCCAACGGTGTAGCACGGATAAGCCATGCATGCCATCAAGCGCCCACGCAGCACGCCTAAGATCACGGGACGCCTATGCCGTCCACCTGCCTGCGCCTCAGTCTGCCTCCAACACCTCTACCCCCATTATATATGCTTAAAAAAGTTTTACCCATGTGACAGGAGTAGACATGGATTTTCCAAAGAATCATAAGGGAAATGTACAACCAAAATAAGCAAGTTCTAAGGTACAAACACACATTATCTTTCACAACTGAATTTTATATATAAAAATGTATTTTTCAACAATTGTTTTTAATTTATATTTTTTTCCAAAATTTTCGAAAAATTAGTAATAAACTAAAATCAAATAGGAAAAATATTGAAAAAATATGAAATCAACACAGAAAATTCACAAATTAATATAGTAACCTGAAAATAAAAAATTCAGTATATTTTAATTTTTAAAACAAGACGTAAAAATAATAAACCATAAATATAAATTATAAAATAATGATTAAATGTCGAGAAAATACGGAAATGCTCGAAAACACTTCTAAACATGTCAAAGTAATGATAGGCTACATATTTGCACGAATAAAATGTTTTAATATCGTACGAATCATAAAAGTAATGAAAAATGATAAAAACGAGCAACGTGAGGCGAAAACATTGAGAATAGATAATCGAAAGTAGATGAATATGTTTGTTATGCATGAAGGTTGTTTAAAACTCCTTTGATTTATGTATGGCATGAACATCCACATGTTTCGACTGGAGCTCGAACAATGTCGCGCAAGCCACGACCGATGTGGGCAAGCCACGGCCGACCGTTGTGTGCAGGCGCGTCCGACGACGGCCGACCGTGTGTGCTGTCCAAGGGCTATGATGGCATGACACGCCCGACAATGGCCGACCATGTGTGCTGTCCAAGGGCGATGATGACATGCCACGCCCGACGTCGTCCGACCATGTGTGCTGTCCAAGGGCTATGATGGCATGCCACGCCCAACGTCGTCTGACCGTGTCAACTAGTCCAAAGACGATGATGGCATGCCACGCCCGATGTCGTCCGACTGTG
>JAJJBR010000924.1:73855-93692 GCA_022817965.1 Solanum lycopersicoides
ACGCCTACTAAGCCCACAGGACGCCCGTGACGTCCGCCTGCCTTTGCCTCACTCGCTTCGTCGACGTCGACGGCGTGTTTTTCTAAACGCCCAATGGCGTAGCACGGACAAGCCATGCATGCCATCAAGCGCCCACGCAACACGCCTACTAAGCCCACAGGACGCCCGTGACGTCCGCCTGCCTACGCCTCAGTCTGCCTCCAACACCTCTACCCCCCTTATATATACTTCAAAAAGTTTTACCTATGTGACAGGAGTAGACATGGATTTCCAGAGAATCATAATGGAAATGTACAACCCAAATATGCACGTTCTAAGGTACAAACACACATTATCTTTCAACAATTTTTTTAAATTTTTTTATTTTTTTCTGAATATTTTAGTAAAATTATTAATAAATTAATAACAAATAGGAAAAATATCAAAAAAATATGAAATCAACAAAGAAAATTCACAAATTAATCTAGTTACCTTAAAATAAAAAATTCAGTACATTTTAATTTTTAAAACGAGACGTAAAAAATAATAAACCATAAAAATAAATTATAAAATAATGATTAAATGTCGGAAAATTACGGAAATGCTCGAAAACACTTCTAAACATGTCAAAGTAATGATAGGATACATATTTGCACAAATAAAAGATGTTTCAATATCGTACATCCATAAAAGTAATGAAAAATGATACGAACGAGCAACGTGAGGCGGAAACATTGAGAATAGATAATGGAAAGTAGATGAATATGTTTGTTATGCATGAAGATTGTTTCAAACTCCTTTGATTTATGTACGGCATGAACATCCACATGTTTCACTGAAGCTCGAACAATGTCGCGCAAGCCACGACCGATGCGGGCAAGACACGGCTGATCGTTGTGTGCAGGCACGTCCGACGATGACCGACCGTGTGTGTTATCCAAGGGCTATGATGGGATAACGCGCCCGACAATGGCCGACCGTGTGTGCTGTCCAAGGGCGATGATGACATGCCACGCCCGACGTCGTCCGACCATGTGTGATGTCCAAGGGCTATGATGGCATGCCACGCCCAACATCGTCCGACCGTGTCAACTAGTCCAAAGGCGATGATGGCATGCCACGTCCGACGTTGTCCGACTCTGTCAACTATTCCAAAGGCGATAAAGGCATGCCACGCCCGACATCGTCCGACCGTGTCAACTAGTCCAAAGGCGATGATGGCATGCCATGCCCGACGTCGTTTGACCGTGTGTGCTGTCAAAGGGCGATGATGGCATGCCACGTCCGACCGTGTGTGCCGCCCAAGGGACATGATGGCATACCACGCCCAAGGGACATGATGGCATGCCACGCCCGACATCGTCCGACCGTGTCAACTAGTCCAAAGGCGATGATGGCATGCCATGCCCGACGTCGTCCGACCGTGTGTGCTGTCAAAGGGCCATGATGGCATGCCACGCCCGATGTCATCCGACCGTGTGGTACCCAAGGGCGATGATGGCATGCCACGCCCAACTTCGTCCGATCGTGCGTGCAGTCCAAGGGCGATGATGGCATGCAATGCTCGACGTCGTCCTACTGTGTGTGCTGTCAAAGGGCCATGATTGCATGCCATGCCCGACATCGTTCGACCATGTGTGCTGCCCAAGGGCGATGATGGCATTCCAAGCCCGACGTCATCCGACCGTGCGGGCAGTCCAAGGGCGATGATAGCATGCCACGCCCGATGTCGTCCGACCGTGCGTGCTGTCCAAGGGCGATGATGGCATGCCACGCCCAACGTCGTCTGACCGTGTGTGCTGTCAGAGGCCCATGATGGCATGCAACGCTCGATGTCGTCCGACCGTGCGTGCTGTCCAAGGGCGATGATGGACTGCCACGTCCGACGTTGTTTGACCGTGTGTGCTGCCCAAGGGCGATAATGACATACCACGCCCGACGTAGTCCGACCGTGTGTGCTGCCCAAGGGCGATGATGACATGGCACGCCCGACATCGATCAACCGTGCGTGCAATCCAAGGGCGATGATGGCATGCCACGCCCGACGTCCGATCGTGTGTGCTGTCAAAGGGCCATGATGGCATGCCACGCCTTATGTCGTCGGACCATGCGTGTTGTCCAAGGGCGATGATGGCATGCAACGTCCGACGTCGTCCGACCGTGTGTGCTGCCCAAGGGCGATGATGGCATGCCACGCCCGACGTAGTCCGATCGTGTGTGCTGCCCAAGGGATGATGGCATGCCACGCCCGACGTCGTTCGAATGTGCGTGCAGTCCAAGGGCGATGATGGCATGGCACGCCCGACGTCGTACGAGCGTGTGTGCTGTCAAAGGGCCATGATGGCATACCACGCCCGACTTCGTCTAACCGTGCGTGTTGTCCAAGGGCGATGATGGCATGCCACGTCCGACTGTGTGTGCTGCCCAAGGGCGATGATGGCATGCCATGCCCGATGTCATCCGATCGTGTGTGCTGTCAAAGGGCCATGATGGCATGCCACGCCCGATGTGTCTGACTGTGCGTGTTGTCCAAGGGCGATGATGGCATGCCACGCCAGACGTCGTCCGACCGTGAGTGCTGCCCAAGGGCGATGATGGCATGCACTGCCCGACGTTGTCCGACCGTGCGTGCTGTCCAAGGGCGATGATGGCATGCCACGCCCGACGTCGTTCGACCGTGAGTGCAGTCAAGGGGCGATAATGGCATGCCACGCCCGATGTCGTCCGACAATGTGTGCTATCAGAGGGCCATGATGGCATGCTACGCCCGAAGTCGTCCGACTGCGCGTGCCAATCAAGGGCAATGATGGACTGCCACGTCCGACGTCATCCGACCGTTTGTGCTGCCCAAGTGCGATAATGGCATGCCACGCCCGACATAGTCCGACCGTGTGTGCTGCCCAAGGGCGATGATGGCATGGCATGCCCAATGTCGTTCGACCGTGCGTGCAGTCCAAGGGCGATGATGGCATGCCACGTCCGATGTCGTCCGATCGTGTGTGTTGTCAAAGGGCCATGATGGCATGCCACGCCCGATGTTGTCTTACTATGCGTGCTGTCCAAGTGCGATGATGGCATGCCACGCCCAACGTCGTCCGACCGTGAGTGCTGCCCAAGGGCGATGATGGCATGCACTGCCCGACGTCGTTCGACCGTGCATGCTGTCCAAGGGCGATGATGGCATGCCACGCCCGACGTCGTTTGACCGTGCGTGCAGTCAAGGGACGATGATTGCATGCCATGCCCGACGTCGTCCTACCGTGTGTGCTGTCAGAGGGCCATGATGGCATGCCACGCCCGACGTCGTCCCACTGTGCGTGATGTCCAAGGGCTATGATGGACTGCCACGTCCGACCGTGTGTGCTGCCCAAGGGCAATAATGGCATGCCACGCCAGACGTAGTCCGACCGTGTGTGCTGCCCAAGGGCGATGATGGCATGGCACGCCCGATGAGATTGTGTGTCGCCATGGTATTCCGTTATCCATCCATCATTTCGAATCGGGGTGCACAATTTACATCTAGATTTTGGAAGTCCTTTAAAAAAGGTTTGGGTACTATAGTGAAATTGAGTTCCGCCTTTCATCCTCAAATGGATGGTCAAGCGGAACGCACAATTCAAACCCTTGAGGATATGGTTAGAGCTTGCATTATTGATTTTAAACGAAGTTGGTATAAGCTTTTCCCGTTGGTGTAGTTTGCATATAATCATAGTTTCCATTCGTCCATCTCCATGGCTCCCTATGAAGCCTTGTCTGGTAGGAGGTGTAGGTCTCCTATAGGATGGTTTGAAGTTGGTGAACCATCGATCTTTGGTCCCGACTTGATTTATAGGACGTTGGAGAATGTGCATCTCATAAGAAATAGGTTACAAACAGCCTATAGTCGACAAAAGTCCTATGCCGACAATAGAATGAGATATTTGGTGTTTGAAGAGGGTGACAAGGTGTATTTGAAGATTTCACCTATGAAGAGAGTGGTAAGATTTGGCAAGAAAGGGAAGTTGAGCCCTTGTTACGTGGGTTCCTATGAGATTTTGGAAAGGATTGGTGAAGTTGCCTATCGCTTAAAGCTACCTAACGATTTAGCTTCTGTTCATCCGCATTTCCATGTCTCTATGTTAAAGAAGTGTATCGGGGATCCCGAGTCTATCCTTTCTGTTGAAGATCTTGGAGTCAAGGATAACCTCTCTTATGAGGAGGTTCCGGTTCAAATCCTTGATAAGCAAGTAAAAAGGTTGAGGAACAAGGAGGTGATTTCCGTAAAAGTGTTATGGAAGAACCACCTAGTTGAGGGTGCAACATGGGAGGCCGAGGCCGACATGAAATCCTGTTATCCTCATCTTTTTGATGATTAAGGTTAGTCATTCTCTCTAATGATATAAATAAGATAGACATTGTGTATCCTTTATGTTTTGGTGAAGTTTCTTCAAAAATCCTAGTTTTTGAGACTTCACAATGAAGTCACTGTAAGGTGACCTTAAATAAATTTGAAATTTGTTTTGCTTCTTGCATATTTGAGTCAAGTCGTGTATTGTGATATAGTGTATCCTTGTGGATGTTATATTAAGCATATTGATAAGATGAACTTTGTGCTAATCGACTTGTGTATCAAATGATTGAGGTCATGTGTGTTGTGAGTAGAAAGTATCTCATGAGGAAACTTTGAGCTTATGTATGATAAATTGATGTTTTGAAGTATTTTTTATTAAAATAATATGACTCATGCTAATTGAATATTGTGAATTGGTTGAGCTGCTAGTCTTGAGTCTATTCCCTCATTTAAATAGTGTTTAGTGTCATTCGGGGATGAATGTTCCTAAGGGGGGGGGATAATATAACATTTCAAAATCCAAAGTCATTTGGTAAGACTTAAACAGGCTCCTTAAGGTCTAAACCATTGTTCCTAGCCAAATTAGGCGTATATGGAATCATTGAGGTGTTTTAGAACCAAAACGTTCAAGAATGTCCATGACGTCCGGAAAGTTGGTTCATGAAAGGTCTAGAGTGTCCTTTTAGTTTGACCAAGTTAAAGAGTCGGAAATGAGTAAAAGTTTGTAACAATAGGTGTAACACATAGTGCGGGATGGTTTCATGGTGGAAAAGTCAGGGTACGACTCCCCGAGGATCAACCAGGGGCCCTCGAGGAGGACCCTTGTGGCAGTGTGCCTCGACGGATGCCATGACGGGGCGTCATGGGCACGACGTGGCGTCGAGGCCACCGTCGTGCCACCCTTAGTCTCCTGGTCAGGAAACCTCACCTGCACAGTCTTTGACCGAGACGACGGACGTGCAGGACGGAGGGAGGACAGTCCGTCACGCCCACGACAGCCCGTCGACGTGGAGTCGTCGTGGAGGGCCTGTAAGGTTTTCAGAAATTAGCCTTTAGTTCAATTATTTTATTAAGTTGTCTTAGGGGTAATTAGGGGATTAAGGGAAGACTAATTAAGTGACTTAAGCCCCCACTATAAAATACCCCAACCCTCATTAGCCTAATCATAATTCTCTAAACAAACTCTCTTCCTTCTCTCTACTTTCTCTCTCTATTAGAAGACTCCATTGGAGGATAGCTTGGGAGGATCTTTGTGGGCTGGTTTAGCACGAAATCATCATCAAAACGTCATCAAACCTTAAGATATGGGATCTAATTCACCTTTGACATTCTTTCCTCAAAGGGCTCCTTCAAAGGTTTTCCAAAAGTTGAGTTTCATGTGGGTTTCATCGAATTTCGAATTTGATTATATGAATTAAGTTGTTTATGTATTCTTTGGGTTATAATTAATAGATTATCATGTATTGCAACTTGATTATGATGAATTGATGTAGTTTGGTCTAGATTGTGGGTGATGACCCCTAACCCTTAACCCTAGGTATGAGATTGATATGAATTTGGGTTGGATTGAAGTAATTGATCTAGTTATTGTTTAAATCGTCTTTAATGATTGTTATTGCATCGATCATGAATCTATTGTGGTGAACTGAAGTTCTTCATGCCTATTTCTTGAGTATTGAATATAGGGTAAGAAGATAGACTTTGATATCATGTTACCAATCTTTGATTTAGTATTGCTTTGTGGTATAGTGTTTTCTCTTAAATTAGTTCTTATGTTGACTATTGAATTACATTGGTATGATGACCCAAATTGGGTTGGTCTATGGGTTGATGGTAAGGCCCTTATTGGTGAACTATGGAGAAGTATTGGTAAGTCTTGATTATCCTAATCCTTACTTCAAATTGTGATTAATTGTCATCAAGTGATAATGTTGTGTTGAAGTATACCTTGCTTAAGGTGATAGGTTGGTATGATGATTGAATTGAAATGTTTAGGTTGGTTTACATGATATAGGGAAGTTGTTATGTAAAGATGTGCCCTATTGTGATGAGATGTGTAAGGGCTAGCCCATACTTAGTACATGTGGAGTACTAACCCCATTTCTTTCCCTTTTCCTAAACATTTTAGGTTCGGATCGTTGAACTTGCTCCGAATTGCTGGAAAGGAAGACTTGGATCTCTTACCATCCAAGTGGTAGGTCCTCATTCTCCCGAGGGCGTTGCCGACATCTTTCTCCTATGTTATTTAGTTACTATAATTCTGTATTGACTCTATTACTCGTTTGAGACGATGTTGTCTATAGCCTATATGTGGTTTCTTGTATTGATGTAGGGCTATGCCCAAGATTTATTGTCTTTGATAGATGGTTTATGAGATGAGACGGCTTTTATGACTATTATTCTTTACTATATAAATGGGTCAAATAAAAGTAGAAGACTATGTAATCTTCGTATATGAACAAGTCTATGTATACTTGATATAAATACGATTATATGTATGTAGAGGTCTATGTAAACCTCCGAGTAGTTATAGATAAAATGTTTTAAACTCCTTCACATTTTTAATCGATGAACGCTATGACTAGGTTAAAGGGCTTGTCTTAGTCCTCAAAGAGGACGCCGACGCCGGTTACGTCTGGAGGGTAAACCCGGATGTGACAAACTTGGTATCAGAGCATGAGGTTGAATATCCTTGATGTGAACGTCTCTCTCAACGACGTTATATAGGTTTGTATTCATAAGTGTGAAGCGCGCCACACTTATGAATAGGAACTTATTTGATGCCTAGGAATCACTCTCATTGTTGGAAGTCCATATCGTGCCTCTAGAATGTGCGTCGTGTATGCTTTCACCTAAGCCTTGTGTTTTGGTTATAGGAGATGAATACTAGAAGGAATGCAGCCAGAAGACTTGAGGAGGAGATTGCTGCTGCGGGAATCCCTCCCTGTGGTGATCCAATTCCTCCTCTTGAAGAGATTGTTGTTGATGATCAGGCTCCCATTGACCCTCCACCTATGACAGAGGCTCAGATGAGGGCTATTCTTGCTCAAATGGCTCAAGCCATGACTACTCAAGCTCAATCCGCAACGGTGCAAGCCCAAGCCATGACTGCCCAAGCTAATAGGGACATTGCACCTAGATTTCTTGATCAAACTATGGCTTCCCGACTTAGGGAATTCACCCGAATGAATCCTCCTATCTTCTATGGGTCTAAGGTTGATGAAGACCCTCAAGAATTCATTGATGAGGTTTATAAGATTTTGTGTGCTATGGGGTTGTCTTCTAGTGAGAATGCCAAGTTGGCCTCATACCAACTCAAGGATGTGGCCAAGACATGGTATGTGCAATGGAAGGATAATAGGCCACTTCAAAGTGGGCCAGTGACTTAGGAGTTGTTCAAAAGGGCTTTCCTTGATCGGTTCTTCCCTAGAGAGATGAGAGAAACTAAGGTGGTGGAGTTCATCAATCTCCGCCAAGGAGTAATGAGTGTCCATGAGTACTCTTTGAACTTCATTCAATTGTCCAAATATGCTCCTTCCTTGGTCTCCGATCCTAGAGACGAGATGAGTCGATTCGTGACAGGTCTGCCGGATAACTTGCAAAAAGAGTGTCAATCAGCTATGCTACAGCTGCCTTCCTTGGATGTGGTAGCCGTTTCTTAGGCTCCCTCTCCGGAATCGAACCCTAATTCTCCGTCACCCGTCACCACCATGGTAGGCCACTATCTTACCATCGAAAGTAGATAGGGCAGAAATTTGATTAATGCGTCGCCGGCACGATAGCCGTGCGATCCATCGAGTTATCATGAATTATCGCAGCAACGGGCAGAGCCCGCATCGTCCTTTTATCTAATAAATGCATCCCTTCCAGAAGTCGGGGTTTGTTGCACGTATTATCTCTAGAATTACTATGGTTATCCGAGTAGTAGATACCATCAAACAAACTATAACTGATTTAATGAGTCATTCGCAGTTTCACAGTCTGAATTTGTTCATACTTACACATGCATGGATTAATCTTTGAGACAAGCATATGACTACTGGCAGGATCAACCAGGTAGAATTCCTCAATGACGCCGCGTGCCGCATGAGAGGGGCGTGCCCGTTCGAGCACGGTCGGGTCCAAGGCGAGCGCGATAGTCATTCGCAAGGAGCATTCATTTTGGGCAGATAGGAGCCGGTGAAGGCCCCATGCCCACTGCGTCTACCGTATCCGAGAATTCGAGGTGGCTCTCGCGGACCACGCCATCGCACGACGAAGCAAGGGAAGGCATGGGACGCGAGAGCGTCTTTTGGGTTCACCCGGCACATGGATGCGAGGGGCGAAATGCGACCGATTGCACGTGCACAATGCCTTGGCAGTAGGTATGCAACACAAGATTCCGATGTCCGTCAAGCCTAGGTTGCGCTTCATCCGCCACCGAGATGGCATGCGAGTTAGGACGTTGCTGCTCGAAGCAGGGATCCAACCTAACCACACATGCCCAATACTACTCATGCGCCGTACGTGAATAGCTCCAACAATGCACGCCCGACATCCACCCCGACGCCCGACATGAGATGTCGTGCGACGACGTCGAATGCCTTCTTTCCAAAGCCAATGCTATACCCGCGGTTGCGCGCGTGCCCAAGGGAGTTGAGAATTCAATCACTGCAGAGATTGTTAGAGGAAGACAAAGGTTCACACAGGGGAACCGCCCATGCCCGGTCCATAGTAGCGTCTGGCCGTACATGGCCTTACGTTCCCCATGCGTGCGACGCCTAGAGTTAGCCGTAACAGAAGCTCTAGAACTCGCCACTCGTCCGAAAGCACTGTCGTTTCCACACCAAACGCTCTATAAAACCGATCGTGAGAAGTTCCCTTGGCAACGCACGGTCGCCCTGCAGACGTCGCTGGCATGTTTTTGTAAGCGCCCAACGGCGTAGCAAGGACAAGCCATGCATGCCATGAAATGCCCACGCAGCACGCCTAGTAAGCCCACAGGACGCCCATGACGTCCGCCTTGTTACACCTCAGTAGCCCTGCAGACGTCGCCGACATGTTTTTGTAAGTGCCCAACGACGTAGAACGGACGATCCATGCCTGCCATCAAGCACCCACGCAGCACGCCTACTAAGCCCATAGGACGCCCTTGACGTCCGCGTGCTTTCGCCTCAAATGCCCCGCAGACGTCGCCAACATGTTTTTGTAAACGCCCAATGGCGTAGCACGGACGAGCGATGCATGCCATCAAGCGCCCACGTAGCACGCCTACTAAGCCCACAGGACGCCCGTGACGTCCTCCTGCCTTCGCCTCACTCGCCCCGCCGACGTTGCCGACGTGTTTTTGTAAACGCCCAACGGCGTAGCACGTACAAGCCATGCATGCCATCAAGCGCTCACGCAGCATGCCTACTAAGCCCATAGGATGCCCGTGACGTCCGCCTGCCTTCGCCTCACTCGCCCCGCCGACGTCGCCGGCGTGTTTTTGTAAACGCCCAACGGCGTAGCACGGACAAGCCATGCATGCCATCAAGCGCCCATGCAGCACGCCTACTAATCCCACAGGACACCCGTGATGTCCGCCTGCCTTCGCCTCACTCGCCCCGCCGACGTCGCCGACGTGTTTTTGTAAATGCCCAACGGCGTAGCACGGACAAGCCATGCATGCCATTAAGCACCCACGCAGCACGCCTACTAAGCCCACGGGACGCCTATGCCGTCCGCCTGCCTTCGCCTCAGTCTGCCTCCAACACCTCTACCCCTTTTATATATGCTTAAAAAAGTTTTACCCATGTGACAGGAGTAGACATGGATTTTCCAAAGAATCATAATGAAAATGTACAATCCAAATATGCACGTTCTAAGGTACAAAAACACATCTTTAACAAATGACTTTTATATATAAAAAAAGTATTTTTCAACAATTGTTTTTAATTTTTATTTTTTTCCGAAATTTCTGAAAAATTAGTAATAAATTAATAACAAATAGGAAAAATATCAAAAAAATATGAAATCAACACAGAAAATTCACAAATTAATATAGTAACCTTAAAATAAAAAATTCAGTACATTTTAATTTTTAAAATGAGATGTACAAAATAATAAACCATAAAAATAAATTATAAAATAATGATTAAATGTCGGAAAAATACGGAAATGCTCAAAAACACTTCTAAACATGTCAAAGTAATGATAGGCTACATATTTGCACAAATAAAAGATGTTTCAATACCGTACGAACCATAAAAGTAATGAAAAATGATACGAACGAGCACGTGAGGCTGAAACATTGAGAATAGATAATGGAAAGTAGATGAATATGTTTGTTATGCATGAAGGTTGTTTCAAACTCCTTTGATTTATGAACAGCATGATCATCCACATGTTTCGACGGGAGCCTGAACAATGTCGCGCAAGCCACGACTTATGCGGGCAAGCCACGGCCGACCGTTGTGTGAAGGCACGTCCGACGACGGCCGACCGTGTGTGCTGTCCAAGGGCTATGATGTCAAGCCACGCCCGACGTAGTCTGACAGTGTCAACTAGTCCAAAGGCGATGATGGTATGCCACGCCCGACGTCGTCCGACTGTGTCAACCAGTCCAAAGGCGATGATGGCATGCCACGCCCGACATCGTCCGACCATGTCAACTAGTCTAAAGGCGATGATGGCATGCCACGCCCGATGTTGGTTCGACCGTGCCTGCAGGCCAAGGGCGATGATGGCATGCCACGCCCGACGTCGTCCGACCTTGTGTGCTGTCAAAGGGCCATGATGGCATACCACGCCCGACGTCGTCCGACCATGTGTGCTGCCCAAGGGCCATGATGGCATTCCACGCCCGACGTCGTCCGACCGTGCATGCAGTCCAAGGGTGATGATGGCATGCAACGCCCGACATCGTCCGACCGTGTGTGCTGTCAAAGAGCCATGATGGCATGCCACGCCCGATGTTGTCCGACCGTGTGGTGCCCAAGGGCGATGATGGCATGCCACGCCCGACGTCGTCCGATCGTGCGTGCAGTCCAAGAGCGATGATGGCATGCAACGCCCGACGTCGTCCTACCGTGTGTGCTGTCAAAGGGCCATGATTGCATGCCACGCGCGACATCGTCCGACCGTGTGTGCTGCCCAAGGGAGATGATGGCATGCCACGCCCGACGTCGTCCGACCGTACGGGCAGTCCAAGGGCTATGATGGCATGCCATGCCCGACTTCGTCCGACCGTGTGTTGACACCCAATTTTGGCCTAACATTTTAAAAAAATTCATAATTTTATAGTTTCAATTTCGATTTGCTAAAATCACTTAATTCATATTCGAATCAATTAATTTATTTTGTTTAGATTAAGAAGCTCTCTAAATTAATTTATGTGAATTCATCCTATTAATCAATTACTTTAAAACCATTCAAATAGACAAATTTTGTATTTTTTTTTTGCATTTGTCCCACATCGCTTCCCACATCTATTTTGAACCCAAAATTGGTCCTATATAAGGCAATCTTCATTACAAGAGGGAAGAGGAAAAAAAGAGGAGACCAAAGAGTACCCAGAATTTTTTCGGGAATTCTTGGTTCCATAGTTTAATATTTTTAAAATATTTTCGCGGTTGTTCGAGTTTGGGGAGGTGGTGGATCGTCTCCGTCAAATTCGCAGTTCCGGTTCGCTGCCTAGAACCAGGTAAATTCTTTCTTAGCTTTGTATTATTTAATTTCTAGCCGTTATATGTTAATTAGCTTTGTTTTAGCTTTCGTATATTAGGTTGTGGTATGACATTTTAGTAGCGTTTCTCTTGTTCCTACTGTTTTATTTACTGTTAGTTGTAAATTTATTTATTTATTTATTTTTCTTTAGTTTTGCTTATGTTTCTTTAGGAATTTATTTGTGTATTAGTTATAGTTTAGGAGTTATGACCAATGACAAAACTCTCCGTCGATTTTGGAGGCCTACGTAATATTAAAAGACGGAAATTTTTAGATCAAGTTTTAATGCTTGTTATTGTTTAGATTTATTCCATTTTTTTCATTTATTGTTATTGTCTTCAATTGATCCGGATATATTTAGTTGGTGAATATGCTTAGTTATTATTATTAATTATTTATTTTATTATTTATTCCTTGCAGTGAATAATAATGTTGTTCATTTTAAAGCAATTTTAATTAACGATGATGTCCATATGTTTTGTTGTTACAAGGTCGATTCACTTTTATTATTTTAATATATTACCATTATTATTATTGAGTTGTAAATTTAATGACATTATATTCCTTTGTTGATTAGTTTGATGGTCAAAATATATTTGCTTATTTTATTTGTTTGTTCTAGCGTTTTTTATATATTCAATTTGTCATTGTCAATAATGTTAGTTGTCTTTACTGTTCATCTTAATTTGATCAACTATTTGAATTCTTTTGAGGGGTGTGACATGAAATGTCACATTATAAGTTTATTACCTTCAATAATTGTTATTATTTCTAAGTTGTAGTTTTTGTCGTGGATTGTTTTAGAGACATTTGGTTACTTGTTAATTTTATTTAATTGCTAAGAAACAAATTAAATTGGCCGATGAAGAAATTATCGTCGATTTCCAAGGCCTCCAATGTTAATAAGACGGGTTTTTATTTTTAGTTATTATTTCTTATATTCAATTTTATTCATATTTATTTATTACTAACACTTTTACTAAGTGTCTTTACAGGTACACAGAGTTGCTTCCATTGAAGCTATTCGAAGACCTCAAATTATATTTTTATTAATTATTATGTAAATATCGACGTTAGGCAAACCTTAGGCCGTTTCTTATGTTATTATTTTATTTTATTACTTGTGATATTGCATATTTATATTACTTGTATATTATTTTATTTTTTCCTCAATTTGAAGAAAAAAATGAATTCAGTCGGGACCCACACTTGTGGATTTCGAAAGGTGCCGAACCCCTTCCCTTCGAAATAATTTGAACCCCCTACCTAGAATCAAATTGTTTTCGCAGATCACTTAATGGTTTCCTAGTTTTTCCCTAAAATTAGGTGGCGACTCTTTTTTTAAAACTCGTTTATTTTTAAAACTCTTTTAAAATTGAATTCATTAATTATTTTTGAGTTACCGCGACGTTTCACCCTATTTGAACAGAGTGGGAATGTAAACAGAATGGCGACTCCGCTGGGGAGTATAGAGGTTTTAACCAATATGAATTTAATTTTTTTCAAATTGAGCAAATTTTTTATTTTATTATTATGTTATACCTTGTATTTTTATATTTAGCTGATTATTTGTTTATTGTATTTATTCATTATTTATTTTATTGTGTGTATATTATCATTGCATTCATGGCATAATATTTTCCGTCAAACGATAATTATTTCATTTCCACTAAAGGACGATTATGCGGGTTCGCAGTTGTTCATTAACCAAAATTTTCTCGGGGCACCCTGACGAGTGTAGTTGGCTACTTGATAGTCAACGATCGTTAACAGTCCCAGCCCAAATAGTTCGTTTGGGTTACCTTTTCCACTCTAAATACAACCCACTCCTAGTAAACTAGCGTAGAGCGGAGCCAAATCCAAATTTAAGCATCAGCCTAAGATGACTCAACAACCAAGGCGTGTTGAGCTCATTAGAAATACCACCTTGAGTCCATAATGGATTCCGGCCTAAACGGACAGTCATAATTGTGTGTAATTTGAAGGATGTGTACGAAATTTGACAAACCATTGTCCATTTGATTAGAGAGTTATTTTAATAGTCTATTTTTGTTAGATTCGGTTCTTCAAAAGCTATCATTCCATCCAAAAGTGTTGACAATCGAAGATGACAACAAGTTCAAGAGAGAGTATCTTTCACAAAGGCTTAGAATAGGATGGTACCCCTTCGCGGGACTGAATATTTTGTATCCCATTTTCCCTATTATGTATCCCCATTCATTTTATTCGTATAAATTTGTATAAATTTAGATTTCGGGACAATGTAATGTTTCAAATGACATATACATCCTTCAAATCGATAGGCCTACCCTAGGAATAAAAGGGTCACATATTTGTATAGGACGCGCAATAATTGTTTGTATGCTATATGATATGTTTCAGTTTGTTGTTAATTAAAACAGTGTTTATGTGTTTAATTCATTATTTGTGCGATATTTTGCATTATCTATTATGAACAAGAACTAACACTCTTACATTTTGAGTTGTTCTTCTTCACAGCGAAAAATTGATTTATGTCTGAATTCCGAAATCATTATTTGTCCGAAGTCGCAAGAGACAAGAGGATTAGCGAAATGCGAGTCCTTGTATTTCACAAGACATTAATATTAAGTCAAAACGATAAATCAGGGGAGTATTTGACTATGAGGTGACACCCACTTATTTTTATTATTATTTTGCATGATGGTCCTGCTCTCACATATTTCTCATATTTTTGTAGGAATATCGTCCCCGACATCAGTCGGGGATGGTCATAACAATGTTTGGATCTCATGAAAATTGGGAGGAGACAGTTCCAAGAAAACATCCAAAAAGAGTATACGTAGAAATTACTCTGAAAATTCGCAAGTTACATTCAAAAGACAGTATAAAAATTGACGATTAAGAGACTATAAAACATATTGGTGCGGAAAAAATGGGTGTCAAAAACACTTCATGACTACAAATTTTAGTGGCGCTATACCTAGGAATTTCTTTGAGTTTTCTAAATCTTTAAATTATTATATGCCTTATCTGGACGAACTACGCGTACCTGATTCTCATTTCGGTGAGATACGTAGGCAACCCTTCTTGGGTTCGGTATTATTTTTCCAAAAGTAAAAAAAAAATAAAAAAAATAAAATAGTTTGTTAATATTTTCAAAGTTATATCTACATGAACTACGCACACCTGATTCTCATTTTAATGAGATACGTAGGCAACTCTTCTCGGGTTCGGTAATTATTCTTTTTAAAAAAAAATACTTGTACATACTGTAAGAGTCATGTCTTCATCTCGGTCGGGACCTATGTAGTTAAGAGCATGTAAATATATTCGATATGATGGAGAAGACTGACTTTGCGGTAAACTATAGATTCTCGTGGTGCCTCTTAACTGTACTTTTGTGATGCTTGAAAATTCTCTTGCATGCAATCAAGATAAGAATAAAACTAACCTTATGTTTCATGTGCATTGTGTGGTGAGCTTTTGATCAAAGTTCAATTGTGTTACACTGTTGATCTAGAACTTGACCCGAATGTTTTTCGAGGCGAAATCCTGAGTAATGTTTGGTTTGAGAAAGGATTGTAGGCCTTTTTTGATCCGATTGTGCCTTTCAAAGCCTACCAAATTACATTAATCCCTAGTTTTCCCACTTTGAGCCTGAAACCTTTCTTTGGACAACTACATCTTAACCACTACCCTTTTAAGTGCTTACAAGCACTATCCTCTCTTGGCCCAACCTTCTTGAGTGCACCAAGAATTTGCAAATTAAAAGAGAAGATCCATGTTTGAAATTTCCGAAAGCAAAGATATCGAGTCTCCCAAAGTCAAGAAAACAAAAGACTTCTAGAGAAAAAAGAAAATAAAGGAAGAAAGAAAAGGTGAAAGAAATAAAGAAAGACAAAAATACCCTTACAAGGTCAATGAAAAATGGGAAGAAAAATACTCCAACAAAAGGAGAAAAATTTATAAGAAAGGAGTGAAATAAAAGAAAAGCTCCAAGAAATAAGGACTCAGAAGAAGTCTAAACAAAGAGGGTAAAAAAAAAGAAGAAGAGAAGAATGGAAAAGCTCCAAAAAATGAGAACGCAAAAGAAGTCGAAACAAAGGAAGAAAAAAGAAGAAGAAGGGAAAAGAGTCAAAAATGAGAATTCAAAAGAAGTTGAAAAGGGGGAGAACAATGAAGAGGATCTAACGCCAAAGGCGTACCAATCAATAAGAGCACAAATTTTGTGTGACGCTCAAGGAGTAATTAAGTCACTTTTATCCCAAATAAATATCCTACCCATCCCTAAGCCTACGTTACAAGCCAATGACAAGCCCTACATGATCTCATTCCAAATGTTCTCACATTAGTGGAGATTTACATAAGGGTCAAGCATATGGTATTACAGTTGTATGCATTGAACATTTTTGTGAGTGTGAGTGCACTTTGGAAAATGTCCTAAAATCAAATGTTTCAAATACGTGTGAAATAGGACAAATATTTTTCGTGAGGGCACTTGAAACATGAGGATTTATACAATTCAAAACCTTGTTGAAACAAGATGAACGGATCATGTTGATCCTTAAGTATATTGGAGGTACCACTTGAAGCTGTAGGAATTACTTTAAATTCAATCTTTAAAAAATAAAAAAAATGAAAAAAAAATGAGAGATTTACCTGCAATCTTAACTGCTGGTACCAATTGTAGTGAATGTTTGACTATCTCATCACATTTTTTTTATTTTTCAAAAAGAAAAGAAAAAGTGAAAAAACACTCATTCTTTAATATTTTAAAACCTTTTTAAGAGTCTTTCAATTTTATATAAAAAAAAAAAATTGTCTTTTGAGCTGTTCATTGTAAAAAGTGTCATCGGGTTAATCTCGTATGTGTGAGTCATATTTTACGGCATGGATTGTTCGTCCAAAAATGTGACATGTTTTTTATAGGCTTTGGATATCACATGCAATATTATTTTTCTATTTCATCATGTTCATATTGTACATTTTCTACTGATGATCTTCTTTCAGATTTTTTGCAGTATTCATCATCTACAAGTTTGGAACTACATTTGACCTGATTCTTGGATCAACAGGATATGTAGGCGCCACGACGGCTCGGTCATATACTCAGTGTGATTATTATTTCTCCTTACAATAAAAACTGGGAAAGAATTTTTGAAAATATCTCAAAAATTCTCAATAGAGGTGTTATCGCCAACAAGTCAAGATTGAAGATCATTTTGAGATTTGCCAAAATTCTGATAAGTACTGCGAGAAGCTTGATAGCAACTACAAAGATCATGCATTGAGAGTTAATATTCATGCATTGCAAAAGATCATGCATTGAGAGTTAATATTCATGCATTGCAAAAAATCATGCATTGCGAGTCAATATTCATCCATCAAAAAAAAAAAAGTATCATGCATCGCGAGTCAATATTCATGCATTGCAAAAAATCATGCATCGCGAGTCAATATTCATGCATTGCGAAAGATCATGCATCGCGAATTAATATTCATGCATCGCGAGTTAATTTCATTCCTCGCAGAAATTCATGCATTGCGAAATTCATGCATAGCGAGAAGATTTCATACCTCGCAGAAATTCATGTATCGCGAGAAGATTTCATTCCCTGCAGAAATTCATGCATAGCGAGAAGATTTCATACCTCGCAGAAATTCATACATCGCGAGAAGATTTCATTCCTCGCAGAAATTCATGCATAGCGAGAAGATTTCATACCTCGCAGAAATTCATGCATCGCGAGAAGATTTCATTCCTCGCAGAAATTCATGCATTGCGAAATTCATGCATAGCGAGAAGATTTCATACCTCGCAGAAATTCATGCATCGCGAGAAGATTTCATTCCTCGCAGAAATTCATGCATAGCGAGAAGATTTCATACCTCGCAAAAATTCATGCATAGAGAGAAGATTTCATACCTCGCAGAAATTCATGCATCGCGAGAAGATTTAATTCCTCGCAGAAATTCATGCACAGAGAGAAGATTTCATACCTCGCAGAAATTCATGCATCACGAGTTAATATTCATGCATTGCGGAAGATCATGCATTGCGAGTTAATATTCATGCATCGCGAGAAGATTTCATACCTCGCAGAAATTCATGCATTGCGGAAGATCATGCATTGCGAGTTAATATTCATGCATCGCGAGAAAATTTCATACCTCGCAGACATTCAGGCATAGCGAGAAGATTTCATACCTCGCAGAAATTCATGCACCGCAAGAAGATTTCATACCTTGCAGAATTTATGCATTGCGGGAAGATATTCATGCCCTGTAGGAAATTCATGCATCGAGAGTCATTATTCATGCATCGAAAGTTAATATTCATGCATCGCAAGAAGATATTTGCATTTGCATTTAAGACGCATCTATTCGGAGGTGAAGGATGTACACCATATCTTTTCAAACGTTCAAGTCGGTGGAAACTTGCGTTGAAAGATATATGCATTTAAGACGCATCTATTCGGAGGTGAAGGATGTGCACCATATCTTTTCAACGTTCAAGTCTGTGGAGACTTGCGTTGAATGATATTTGCATTTAAGACGCATCTATTTGGAGGTGAAGGTTGTGCACCCTATCTATTCAACGTTCAAGTCAGTGGAAACGTGCGTTGAAAGATGTTTACATTTTGTCCTACCGATGGACATACATTAAATATCCTATCGATGGATCATCATTTTTATTATTTTTTTTTATTTTTTTTTCATTCGTCCTACCGATGGACATACATTTCAAATCCTACAGATTGATCATCATCTTCATTCGTCCTACCAAGGGACCTGTATTTATCTCCATTTATCGTATCATAAGAGATGCTGCCCTTTTTCTTTTAATTTTGCCTATATTAATGAGTTTTATCTTTGTTTTTTTAGAACATTCTAGAGGATGCACTCTCAAAGGAGCCACATGTGTGAATTACTTCAACAAGGACGCAACATATCATAGAACCTTTTGGAGACAAGTCTGGGATTGACTTCCACCACATTCAACCGCATTTCTCTACAAAGGTCATGTGTTCGGTCAAAATTAGGTTTGTCAATTTTCGTTGTCCACGATTTCTTTCATCAATCATACACAACTAACAAGGCATTCAAAACTTGATTAAAATTGCCGCTTTTAATACTTACGGTAGCTGCCGAAAATCGACGGAGAGGGTTGTTCAGTTGGTGCGGTAACTCTAAACTATAAACTAAATACCAATCTAAATTCCTAAAGAGAACTAAGCATAACTAAGAAAAATAATAAATAAATAAATTTACAACTAACAGTAAATATAAATCAGTAGGAACAAGGAAACGCTACTAAATGTCATACACAACCTATATACGAAAGCTAAAACAAGGCTAAGTTAACATATAACAGCTAGAAATTAAATAATACAAAGCTAAAAGAATTACCTGGTTCTAGGCAGCGAATCGGAACTTTGCGAATTTGACGGAGACGATCCACCACCTCCCCAAACTCGAACAACCGCGAAATATTTATAAAATATTAAACTATGGAAAAAGATTCCCGAAAAATTCGGGTACTCTTTTGGTCCCGTCTTTTTTCCTCGTCTCTCTTGTAATGAGATGGCTTAGATAGGCCAATTTTGGTCAAATGATGTGGGACAGCGATGTGGGGACCAAATGCAAAAAAAAAATCAAAATTTGTCTATTGAATGGTTTTAAAGAATGGATATAGGATGAATTCACATAAATTAATTAGAGCTTCTTAATCTAAAAAATAAAATGAATTGATTCGAATATGAAGTTAGTGATTTTAGCAAATCGAAATTGAAACATAAAAATTATTGATTTTTTTTAAATGTTAGGTCCAAAATGTGGGTGTAACTAGCTGTCCCTTTC
>JAJJBR010000925.1:0-25561 GCA_022817965.1 Solanum lycopersicoides
ACAAAAACCGTTCTTATTGGAAAAATCAAGTACGGGATTTAACCCCTTGGCTCATCAGATGTCCAGAGAAATGATTATGAACAAGCTTTAAAAGGCCTAGAAATTTATCTACGCCACTTCCAAGGATACAATAAACTGTTTAGTGTTTGATAATTTTTTTTGCAAATGCTATTGTCGCGCCCCGTTTTTTCTCGAAACGGGTTTTGGGTGCACGACCTAACAACTCTTTTGGGTTTTTGATTTGATTGAAGAGTCACTACAGGTGCGTTAGGGTACCTATCTAACCTAACAATTCTAATTAGAGGTCAACGAACCAGAGATCGGATAAGGGTTCAAGTTACCTCAATGGAAGGTGTTAGGCATCCTTGAGGTCCACAAATGTGGGTCCCGATCGTATCTCATTCAATTTATGTGGATTTACAAGTAGCAACTAAGATCACTTCGTTTATTGATTATTTAATTTAAACATGCTTGCTAGATGATATAACAACAAACTAATATTAAGCAATAAAAAATTAAAGAGATAAGCGAGAAGACAAAATTATACATAAATAGCTAGGTGAAACAAATTTATTTTGCATGAATAATCTACCCCAAACAGTTATAATTATAAAACAAATAAGAGGGAAAAAGGAAAAGGAGACTCGACCTATCCATTTCAATTCTAGCCAAATGTTGCTTCAATTTTAGCCGCTCCAAATTCAACCATTTCAATCAAACCAAAAACCCAAAAGAGTTGTTAGATTGTGCACCAAAACCCCCGTTTCGAGAAAAGACGGGGCGCGACAGAATGACAACTCCACGGGGATATAACTAGTTTTTGCCATTATGTCGACGGAGCACTCAAACTCACCACTAAAAGAGTAATAACTATCCTCTCGACCAAAGTGTGAATATAGGAAGTCGAAATGAATCCACCCAAGGTCTAAAGAAGACAAGGTTGGATTTGACTTCATTCCCAAACTTTTTAGAAACTCCCTCAATGATGGCTTATATGGCACCATCATTTCACACTTGTGGTATGACAAGTCGATGAAACCACTTATCTACTCAATCGTGGGCGCCAAGTCGAAATCCATGAATTTGAAGACCAACCTCACAGAGCAAGGCCCTAATTAGGTGAGGGTTTGCTATGACAAAGATGAGGTAGGTAAGACCGCCCAATAACTGACGAATCTCTCTTTCGCAATCTCTCTTAATATCGATCCACCAGTTCCTTAGCTTGTCGTTCACCTCTACGACCATTTGGGGTTAACAGAGTGTGGATTATGGAAAGGTCAGGACTCCGCAAACAATTCTAAACTCCCCATTTTGGCTTAATTTAATTATCGTGATCAAATTGACACATAATTATGCAATTTGTTTAAAGGGTGTTGGGCCCTTTAGACAATAAGGTGGCTACTAATCATGCGGATTGCACCAAGGGTCAAACCACTTAAGGTTTATGCACCATGTATGATCTAAGTAAAATTTATAATAGTTGGTTTGACACAGACTTGAAAGGAATTCTATGCGAGAAGGCTTGTGGTTTCCCGATAGTAATACTATTTGTTTCGTTCACGCATATGTTGACTCTCTATAATGGGTATTTGAAGAGAATTAAAATAGTTGCGAGAGGTGCAAAGGCACAACATCACGATAATTTTATTTTTTTAAGAGGAAGAGGATCCCAATTTGGGAAAAGTATGAGCAGAATATCAATTTATCAAAGTAGTAAACATTTAGCACGTAGATGGAAAGCAGTAACATATAGACAATTCTAAAGAAAGCAATAAAGCAATAAATAAATAAATAGAAATAAGCATACAAGCATGTAAGAAATCCAACAAATAAGGAAAGAGGTATGAAATTAAGCATGGAAGTACTCAAATAAGGGAAAAAGGGAAAGGTGAAACATGAAAATAAACAAATAAGGAAAAGAGGAAAATGGGTGGAACATGGGAAATACACAATAAATAAGGAAACAAATAAATAAGGAAAACAAATAACAACTTAACATGGTAATAACCAAACAAAACAATGAAATAACTGAATAAAGTAAACCTCACACAAATCAGATAAGACACGTAATGGTAAGAACCTAGTTATATCCCCAACAGAGTCGTCATTCAGTCGTGCCCCGTTTTTAATCGGGTTTTAGGTGCACGACCTAACAACTCTTTTGGATTTTTGGTTTGATTGAAATGGTTGAATTTGGAGCGGCTAAAATTGAAATAATAATTGGCTAGAATTGAAATGGGTAGGTTGCTATGATTGAAATTGAATAGGCTAGAATTAAAAAGAATTAGAACAAGATATGCTAAAATTTAAATGATTTTAAGGAAATTTTAAAAAATGTACTACATATATTATAACATTTTAAAATCATTTAAATTTTAAAACATTTGAATAAAATAATTATTTCGAGATTTACTCATAATTTAAAAAATACTTTAATAATATTTACAATAAATTTTATAAAGCATGCATACTAAATCTATAATTTTTAGACAAAATCGACTAAAATTTTAATCTCGAAATATGTTTTACGTATTTAATCGAATAGCATTCCCAAAAAGGTTAAAGGTTGGTAAAAATTGGGTGTCAACACCTATTAAGATAAAAGATAAGGTAGAAAGAAATCTTTGGCTGATGCCTGACGGTAACCTAGTGATGCAACTAGAACCTTGGGCCAAAGGACACGAGCAAAATGTGAGAGCACATAGATGCTCCGTAAAATGTATCTTGTAAAGGCGTGTAAATAATAAACTTCACAGCAATATCAGTTAAGAAAATTGAAGATGGTATCAAGAGGATAACTTGGCACTGCAGCCAGTAGCACCTTTTCATATTTCTTCGAAAGTATCATAAGTTGATAAGTACTTTCATCTGGTACAAGGCCCCTGCTATACCCAAAATAACTGGCAAAAGTCTAAACACATAAGAAGAATGCCCAAAACTAAATGGGGCTCACCAAAAGACCGAAGGAGGGAGATGATACTTGTTTCCCAACGACAAGAAAACAATTCAAGGACTACAAAATTCCAAAGAGAAAAGGAGAAATACAACTTGGCATTATATGCAATAGATATTCAATTAACACAATGCACTACGAGATCAAAATGTGATAAACTAAAAACATACAGCATTCGCAGTGGAAGTAATGTCGAGTGTACTTACATCACACTTTACTGTGGGAGAATTAAAAAAAACATCAAGAAAACAGAGCCGATGAGAATGAGCATAGTGAGTTAAACATGATAAACATATATGTCCCTATCCTGACATAGCATGTGAAAACCCAGAAGAGAATGTGCAACAGTTGCCTCAATAGCTTATTATTATTATCATTTATTAGAACTCAGAGGTCATCAAGAGACTAATCCTTTTTCTTTATTTATGGAAATTTCCCTTGTAAACATCAATTTTCTTATATCCATAATATGCATTGAACTGGCCATGAAATTTTAATATCCGAAAAATACTATAAACCAAAAAGGTGGAAGAAACCTTCAGAGATGGACATCAGGCCATGAGCCGACTATACTCTTATCAATTTAAGTCATATTTCCAAGTTGAAAGTTTTAGAAATGAAGAATCGCCAACCTTCTTTAGACTCCCAAATAGTCAAGTAATATATATTCTTTTTTTTTTGTTTCCCACACGGTGTCTGGTACCACGTTGGAGCCGACTAATCCGGATTCGCACCGGGAAGTCCAACATTGGGGGTAAAGCACCCCCTAACAAAATAATCTATATTCATATATCTCACATCATGCTCTATCCAAAACTCCAAATGGATTTGTGAAATTTTCCAGAACCACACATAAAAGACCAATCTCCAATTTTCTTCAAAAAATTTTACAATATCTATACATGTTAGATTTGCAAAAGGGGGAAAATAAAGAATAAATCAAAGATGCGCCCACTGTTTTTCTTTCTCACTATGTAGCCTCCAACATGCCCTTATACTAGCCATTCAGAGTTTCCATATTCCAATTTCAACAAACTAAATATACAGAGAGTATAAGCTTGAAAATTACCTGTTTCTTGGTCAACATTGGACCATCGCAAACACCAACTACAATTCGATTCTTCGCCAATTCCGCAGCCGACTACCAGAACAATTTAAAAAAACATTACTTATTAGGCAAAAAGATTGTTCCTTTTTGATGAATGAGATTATTAAGGGGGGAAAGGGTATCGGAAAAACCTTAAGAAAAAGCTGGTGACCTTCGTGTAAGCGATCAAAAGTACCTCCAAGAACGACGGCAGTGTAGGAATTAGGTGGGGATAAGGTGGACTTTGGGTTTGATTCCTCCATTACTTCCATCTAATTGCTTCGATGATGGCTACCTCGACTGTATTTATTTATTTGAAGCTTCTCTGCTGTTTCATAAAATTGCTGAATTAGTCCCCCAAACTATCATTTTTGGCACTTCACCACATACTTTTAACACTATTCACATTCTCTACTCACTCCTATTACCCTTTTCCCCAATTAAATTCTTTTCTTATTTCAATTAGTTACTATTCCTCCGTTTAAGAATGATTTTATTTCCTTTTTAATTTATTTTAAAAAGAATGATTTTTTTTTTGGCAATATTTTAATTTTAATTTATTTTTCACGTGACATATTTAAGACCACAAGATTAAAGAGTATTTTGGTACATTTGACATAACTTTAAATTAGAATTATAAGATTAAAAAGTCTTCTTTCTTTTCTTAAATTTTGTTTCAAGTCAAACTAGTTTAATCTTTTTGAATCAAAAGGAGTATATATTAACTATAAAAAACATGTAAATAAACAAAATTGCGCGCACAAAGGCAATTTTACAGGCCCCAACAAAGACAGCAGCATGAGTGGCAAAACCAACTGAGGTAGAGGAGATACATACAACACTTGCGAAAGAAACAAAATATAACCTAGGTAGAATATTATTAAAAGATTATGTATTTATTGTTACTATTAATTGAAAAAAATTTATTAATTCCTTACTAATTATCATGCACATATTTTGGAAATTATATTTTATTGATATAAATAACTTCAAAAAAAAAATAGGTATTAAATTTACTTACTTTTTATTTATTAACTTGTCAAATTCAGTTCAATTTAAATAAACCATGTTTCAACATTGGCTATGGTACATTGTCTTCAATTCGACATATTTAATTAAACAGTTCAAACTCAAACTAATTAGATTATCATATAATTAAAAAATATTATTTTAACTTTGAATGTCTTATAAAGATAACAATTACTATAAGATTAATTTTTATAACTAAAAGTATTACGAAATATTATATAAGTAAATAAATGATAGATACTCCAATTGACATATTCAATAAAGTAAATCTTACTTTTACGAGAGATTTAAACATTTGTTTGTTAGATAACATACAATAATTAGTATATGATTATATTATCAATTGAAAAATAAAAAATAATTATTAAATTATAATCATTTTTTTAAATTTATCAAAGTAATCGCCCCGCTAAGCGGTACATTAAAATCCGACAACTTCAGCCACTCTCGTCAACGTAGTAGCATCATACCGCGATACGGGAGGCTGAAAACGTATGCAATAGTCAATCCAACCGTTGGGGCTTGCCAAAAGGCAAAGATGCTCTTCACATGGCCTGCTAAGATGGTTCCCCAAAGTTGAGACAAAGCATCCTAGGATATTCCTCTTTTATAGATAAAGTAGAATATTTTATTACCCACTTTTAGCTTTTGTAAAAGTGTGCCTTTACAGCCTTTCTTTTGGGGTCTTACCTCAACATTTTAGCCTATTTATAGGGAGTTTGTGTAAGCTTATGACACACACTCATCTTGTAAACAATCAGAGAAATACACCAGAAAATTGGCATTTGCCTCCCAACTTTGTCTTCCGATTTTAAGCTTTGTTTGACTGTCTTGTTGAATCACCTTGAAGGTGATTGTTTCTTGGTTTGGACTTAGCTGTTGAAGAGCCGTTTAGAGCATTCATCAGTCGTCCCACGAGGTCGTGAATTTAGCCCCGTGACAAGTGGTATCAGAGCCTTGGTTAAACATGACAAAGTCTCAAAGGAACGAGGAAGTTGCCCCAGAGAAGGAGCAAGAAGTTCGGAAAGATCTTGCCAGGAAACGCGACAAAAGTAAGGTGAGAGAACCTTCTTGTAACCCTACGTTCAGTGGTAGAGTTACTACAGAAGAAGGCGATGTGTCTGACACCACACAACCCGACGAAAGATTCGTCGAAATTCAATTAGGCTTGACTGGCCTAAACAGGCGCGTTGTTGTCATGGAGAACAACTTTAGTGCTCTTGAATCTGTCACTCTTGAAGGCTTGCAAGAGGTGAAGAACAATCTGGTTGAGATTGACGAAGTTCACAAAGAAGGTTTGACCGACCTTGAACTAAAACTCACCGAAGCTCTCTCCTCCCTTCAAAGAGAGTTCGAAGCACTAAGACGGCAGATTGATGAAGCTGCTAAGACGGAGGTTGTTGCCCCCGTAACAGTGCGTGAGACACGCATTGAAGCTCCCAAACCCAAAGAATTTCGTGGGGAAAGGAGTGCCCAAGATGTCGAAAACTTCTTGTGGCAAATGGACGCCTACTTTGAACACGTCAATATCTAAAGTGAGGCGACCAAAATCAGAACGGCTGTTATGTACCTGACCGACACAGCCATGCTGTGGTGGCGAAGGAAGAAAGCATATATGGACAGAGGGGTCTGTTGTATTGACGACTGGGAGAAGTTCAAGGAAGAACTCAAACGTCAATTCTACCCTCAAATGTTGTCCATGAGGCGCGTCGGAGGTTGAGGGAGTTAAAACAAACATCCTCTATTCGGGACTACGTAAAAGAGTTCACGAAGATGACCCTGCAGATCCCTAGCCTGACGGGGGAGGCCTTGTTGTTCTACTTCGTGGATGGCCTTCAAAACTGGGCCAAACAAGAACTCCAAAGGCGTCAAGTCCGTGACGTGGATGAAGCGACAATAGTGGCAGAATCGCTCAACGATTTCCGGACAGATGCAGCGAAGGGGAGGGACAATCGGAGCAAAAATATTCCTCCCAAGGTCGACAACAACAGAGACAAAGGTAGACCAACACCAAGCCGGGGAAGCGACACAAGAGGTAGTAACCGCAATCAACCTTCTAATTTCTGCAATCACTACGAGGACCGCAAGACAAATGCTCCTCATCGTGAAGGTTGTCATATTTGTGGCCAAACTACACATGCTACCCGTAACTGCCCATCCCTGAGCAAGCTGAATGCTATGATGGCTTCCGAGAAACAACAAGAGCAGGCAGCGACACAAACAAGAAGTTCGTCCGGAGAACAACGTGAGCATAACAACGGGACGGACAAACGAAAGAATGTGGCTGTTGGTATGTTCAGTCACATGGTGTTGGTAAACCATCTCTCGCTTGCTACCTTAGCTGCCCAGCCAACTAGCATAAGACCGCGTGAATCCTTATTCATCGATGCCAAGCCGAATGGCAGGAACGTGCGGATAATGATAGACACAGGTTCGACGCACAACTTCGTAACGGAGCAGAAGGCCAAAGATCTCGGCCTGACTTATGTTCCCAGCAACACGATGTTGAAGACGGTCAATGCCCACCCCACTTTTGTCCATGGCTTTGCTCCTAAAGTCCCCATCGATTTAGGAGGCTGGACGGGATTGACCGACTTCACCATTGCACCCATGGATGTGTTTGACATTATTTTGGGGCTGGACTTCTGGTATGAGGTTAACGCGTTTATCTCTCCGCGTCACAACCAGCTGCATATCAGCGACACCGGAGGTTCATGCGTGGTACCCCTTATTCGGGTACCACAAAACGGGATGCATCTATCAGCAATGCAGATCGTTAAGGGCTTTAAGAGAGGCGAGCCAACCTTTCTTGCTACCCTTGTGGAAGACATCGAGGGCTTTCCAGAGGCAGTACCTTTGCCTCCTTGCATTGAGCATGTCCTTAGTGATAATAAGGACGTGATGCCGGAAGAACTTCCCAAGGGTAGCAAGAAAGGTTGGCTCGCCTCTCTTAAAGCCCTTAACGATCTGCATTGCTGATAGATGCATCCCGTTTTGTGGTACCCGAATAAGGGGTACCACGCATGAACCTCCGGTGTCGCTGTATGCAGCTGGTTGTGACGCGGAGAGATAAACGCGTTAACCTCATACCAGAAGTCCAGCCCCAAAATAATGTCAAACACATCCATGGGTGCAATGGTGAAGTCGGTCAATCCCGTCCAGCCTCCTAAATCGATGGGGACTTTAGGAGCAAAGCCATGGACAAAAGTGGGGTGGGCATTGACCGTCTTCAACATCGTGTTGCTGGGAACATAAGTCAGGCCGAGATCTTTGGCCTTCTGCTCCGTTACGAAGTTGTGCGTCGAACCTGTGTCTATCATTATCCGCACGTTCCTGCCATTCGGCTTGGCATCGATGAATAAGGATTCACGCGGTCTTATGCTAGTTGGCTGGGCAGCTAAGGTAGCAAGCGAGAGATGGTTTACCAACACCATGTGACTGAACATACCAACAGCCACATTCTTTCGTTTGTCCGTCCCGTTGTTATGCTCACGTTGTTCTCCGGACGAACTTCTTGTTTGTGTCGCTGCCTGCTCTTGTTGTTTCTCGGAAGCCATCATAGCATTCAGCTTGCTCAGGGATGGGCAGTTACGGGTAGCATGTGTAGTTTGGCCACAAATATGACAACCTTCACGATGAGGAGCATTTGTCTTGCGGTCCTCGTAGTGATTGCAGAAATTAGAAGGTTGATTGCGGTTACTACCTCTTGTGTCGCTTCCCCGGCTTGGTGTTGGTCTACCTTTGTCTCTGTTGTTGTCGACCTTGGGAGGAATATTTTTGCTCCGATTGTCCCTCCCCTTCGCTGCATCTGTCCGGAAATCGTTGAGCGATTCTGCCACTATTGTCGCTTCATCCACGTCACGGACTTGACGCCTTTGGAGTTCTTGTTTGGCCCAGTTTTGAAGGCCATCCAAGAAGTAGAACAACAAGTCCTCACTCGTCAGGCTAGGGATCTGCAAGGTCAGCTTCGTGAACTCTTTTACGTAGTCCCGAATAGAGGATGTTTGTTTTAACTCCCTCAACCTCCGACGCGCCTCATGGACAACATTTTGAGGGTAGAATTGACGTTTGAGTTCTTCCTTGAACTTCTCCCAGTCGTCAATACAACAGACCCCTCTGTCCATATATGCTTTCTTCCTTCGCCACCACAGCATGGCTGTGTCGGTCAGGTACATAACAGCCGTTCTGATTTTGGTCGCCTCACTTTAGATATTGACGTGTTCAAAGTAGGCGTCCATTTGCCACAAGAAGTTTTCGACATCTTGGGCACTCCTTTCCCCACGAAATTCTTTGGGTTTGGGAGCTTCAATGCGTGTCTCACGCACTGTTACGGGGGCAACAACCTCCGTCTTAGCAGCTTCATCAATCTGCCGTCTTAGTGCTTCGAACTCTCTTTGAAGGGAGGAGAGAGCTTCGGTGAGTTTTAGTTCAAGGTCGGTCAAACCTTCTTTGTGAACTTCGTCAATCTCAACCAGATTGTTCTTCACCTCTTGCAAGCCTTCAAGAGTGACAGATTCAAGAGCACTAAAGTTGTTCTCCATGACAACAACGCGCCTGTTTAGGCCAGTCAAGCCTAATTGAATTTCGACGAATCTTTCGTCGGGTTGTGTGGTGTCAGACACATCGCTTCTTCTGTAGTAACTCTACCACTGAACGTAGGGTTACAAGAAGGTTCTCTCACCTTACTTTTGTCGCGTTTCCTGGCAAGATCTTTCCGAACTTCTTGCTCCTTCTCTGGGGCAACTTCCTCGTTCCTTTGAGACTTTGTCATGTTTAACCAAGGCTCTGATACCACTTGTGGAAGGCATCGAGGGCTTTCCAGAGGCAGTACCTTTGCCTCCTTGCATTAAGCAGGTCATAAATTTAAAAAAATAATTATAATTTAATAATTATTTTTTATTTTTCAATTGATAATATAATCATATACTAATTATTGTATGTTACCTAACAAACAAATGTTTAAATCTCTCGTAAAAGTAAGATTTACTTTATTGAATATGTCAATTGGATATATATATATATATATATATATATATATATATATATATATATATATAGGGACTCTTTGATCAAATGAAATGGCCCATTATTTTGGCACAGATTGGGAATAAAAATACATTTTCAAATTTGGTCATATATATATATAAAAAAAAAATTGGATTGAAATAACATTGTATATACAAAAGAGTGGTTAGTAGTAGAGAAAGTGAACTGATTTTAGCGGGAAGAAAAAAAATAGAAGGTGAAATTTTACTATCATAATTCATGAATAACACGTTAATATTCACAACTATCCTTTAGTTCTAGAGTAACAAGTGTTATTTCTAAAGCAGCTTCAATAACTAAAATTGTGTAGCTAATTTTGTTCGTATCATGAGAAGATGACGCATGCAAGGCTGCACCACATATCAAGCGCCATAGTATACATACATGACTAACAAGTTTGGAATACTTTCAGAAATTCTCTCATATCATAGAGATGTCGTTTTATCTAGTATTTTCTGCCGATCTTCGAATATAGTATTACTTATGAAAACTTTAGGTGATTCTCATAAGTAATGGCATAACATGGGACTCATAAGAGCTAGCAGGTACTCGATCAGTGGAATAAGTTAAGATTGCGCAAAATGAACTGAACTCTAATGTTATAATAATAAGAAAAAAGAGTTTCAGAACTTACTACGTATTTTGACAATGAAGTGAGAAATGATCGTTGCATACAAACGAGGCTTAATGAGGGAGTATAGTGTAATGTAGTAATTCGGCTGAAGAAACCAGTCACAAAGAGTGCTACTACAAAATAGTTTATAACTTTTTTAAAATCGATTTGAAATTAAGGTCAATTTATTTATGGTTTGTGTTGATGAGATGTAGCAGATCATGTCGATGATAACTACTTCTCCATTCTGTATATTCACACTTAATTAATAAAGCAACAAGAAGAGTGTGTTTGGTTGGGACAAAAGTTATGGAAAATATTTTCCTAATCAACTCATTTTCCTTAAAATTAAGGAAAATGACTTCCCTTCAAAAATTAAGGAAAACATTTTCCAAAACTCTCTTCCAATTTCAAATTATATTTTTTTGGGGAAAAACATCGATTTTAAAAAAATATGTTCAATTTTAAAATTTTATTTTTTCACACGATCTCTGACCCCCTCACCGGCCAACCCCCCCAACCCCTCCCCAAAAATTAACCCACTACCCCCACCCCACCTCCACCCCAAAAAAATAATAATTTTGATTTTAAAAAATATTTTCAATTTCATAAATTATTTTTTACTCTAGTAAAAATAAAAGATGTCTCTCAAAAATATTTTTTTCATTCATAAATCAAACACTAAAAATTATTTCCGAAAAATATTTTCTACTCACCAACCAAACATGAGAAAATAAGTCCAAAATCTACATTTTTTCCGGAAAACATTTTCTAGAAAAAACATTTTCCTTCATACCAAACACAACCGAAGCGGAAAACATAAGAAACACAAAAGGATTAGCTAAATAAACAACTAACACCACAAAATTCAAAAGCAAAGAAAATAAGGTTGACAATAGAATCAAATCTACCAAGTAACATATATATACCTAAACAAAGCTCACCAAAAGAACCACCGTCAATCTTCCTTCCAAGCTTAAACTTCACACCTACAACATGATTCATTGTGATTTCAACAACTCCACTTTAAAAATATCACCAATAATAACAATTTCAATAGCCAAAATAATTAATGCTTTCACTCACTAAAATGGGTCAAAAAAAATCCCAAAAAACCATTAATTTTTTCATCTCACACACAACAAAAAGGGCGTGCTCCCTATTGGAAAGAGTAAATTACAAAGAATAACAACAAACCTGAGTACTTATGAATTTTTACTGTATTAATTTAAGGCGGAATGAATTGAGACACCTTGTACTTACTCTGTTTATAAGTTGGATCCTTATACGTGTGATCTTGTCAACGAAATCCCTAAACTCATTAAAATACAATATTTTAAACCCCTTTCTCATTTTATGTGTGTACGTGTAATACACCTCGTTTACATGTGAAATTCCGCATCATTTTTAATGACACATAAGAATTTAAATGTTAGCAAAATAAAATAAAAAATAAAATACCATTGCATATTTTAGAGAAATTTGAATATTATTTTCTCCACTCAAATTGAGCATCAAATTCATGTCAAATTGGTGAAATTCCTACCTATTTGACTTGAATTTCGTTCACAAACACACACGACACACCCAACAAATCTCCATTACAACTTCCAATTTATTTCACAAATTCAAAATTCACAAAACTTATTTATCATTCTTGAAGCTTTATCAAGCTTATCAATGAAGTTGTTCAATTTTCAATACCCACTATCAACCTACCCTAATTTATACAGAACTCAAAAAGTACTTACGAAATTGAGATTTTGAAGGTGAAAATATGGCAAAACGAAAAGTAGAGGTGGTGTTGGTTTGTAGCAGAAGAAGAAAATTTTGAGAAAATACCTGGGGGTGGCGTAGTGATACCAGGCGCTAAGAAGAAGGGATGTACATAGTGGGTGGATCTAGAGATGAAGGGAAAAAATATATTATCCTATTCGCTTTAAAACGCGTGGAATCGCACAATATTCCAAGTTAATGTTTAAAACGCGTGGAATCGCACAATATTCCAAGTTAACAATATTAGTGTCACATATGTTTGTTCAATTTCTATTGACAAAATTGAAAGTATAAAAATTTAACTTACAAATAAAATTAAATATAAGGGTCTTTTAAATCATTCCGTCTTAATTTAATATTAATTCACAAGTCATATTAAGGCAATACATAAAAGCGACCAACCCAATTTCCTAGCTCATAGTGATAGATCCACCAACTTCTTTAAGATACATTGAATGTAGACATTGACATGGAGGATATTATAGAGTGATCACAAATCACAATTCACATTGATATTAAATTTGAAGGGTTGTCGAGTTAATTGAGCAGTTAATTTTTTAAATAAAGGGTTTTAAATTTAAAATTTCTGACATGCTTTCACGATTGAGCTCGTCATATATGACTTATTAAATACTCCCTCCGTTTTAAAAAGATTGACCTAGTTTGACTTGAAACGGAGTTTAAGAAAAGAGGGAAGACTTTTTAATTTGTGGTTCTAATTTAAAGTTATGTCAAATGTACCAAAATACCCTTTAATTTTGTGTCTTAAACATGCCACGTGGAAAGTTAAAGTTAAAGTATTGCCAGAAAAGAAATGGATCATTCTTTTTAAAATAAACTAAAAAAAAATAAGATCATTCTTTTTTAAACAAAAAAAATATAATTTTTATCTCTCTTTTTGTAAATTGCAAATAAATACACACCTGAAAAGCATGTACGGACTAATTTTCTTATTTTCAAATAAGAAAAAAAAAGAACTTAAGGATGGGATATGTCCTTGTCATCAAACGTCATTTTCACAACACTAATACAAAAGTAGCAACATAATTGTTAGAGTTTGCCCTGTTTTTTTTGGTTGTTTGAAGTTTATTTTTTTATTTCTTTCCTTAGAAAAAAAGTTTAGCATAATAAATAACATCTATAATATAGTTATTTAGAGAGTTTTGTTTATGAAAAGATTTTCTCTTAAATATAGTTATTTTTTTTAATATTAGTTTTAGATCGCTTGACCAAACTATATTAATAATATAATTTTATTTGTAGTCTACTTTATCGTCACATAATTTGCAAATTATAAATTTACACGTAACATCTTAACCACCCTTCATAACCCAACAATAATCTCTTGGCAAAGGAGTAGCACAATCTTTTTTACCAAAAAAAAAAAAAAAAGAGAATGTTAAGTAAGATATATATCTATGCTCCGACATATTTTAATCTTTTTAGACTAATCAAGTGTCAAATGTATGTATAAAATTATATATTGATCTTTTTTTCAAAAAAAAAGTCTCATTTGAAAAGGGAAAATTAGAGAGAACAGACATTGATCATCTTATTAACATAAAACTAACTCAATTATTAGTCTATAAAGTTGAATGACTAAAAAAATACTTGAATTATAATTAAACTTAAAAAACATAATCTTAAACTATATATTTAACAAAAACCAATTAAACATGCTCGAGATATCCAAAAGAAATTAACTAATCGACTTCATATGAAAGTAATTTAAAACCAAAAATTTTCTCAATCGATACTTCACTTTGTCCCCTTATAATTTTATCTTTTTTTCCACAAAGTTGTTTGCTCCGTTTAAGAATTTTTAACTGTTTGTTTCATTTATCCATGCAATATTAATGATATTAGCTTGCATTTATATCACTAGCTTTGAAATTCTTATATTATATGCAAGTAAACACACATGTCTTTAAGGGTGGATCACATGTAAGCCAGGGATATATAAGGTAATTGTTTTTATACTTATGTGAATATATATATTTTAAATTCCCTTAATGATAAGAAAAATGAGATAGCCCTGTGGTAGGTTTCTTTGCAATTACATACGCATGATGTTCAGGGTTTGAATCCCCTGGCTATGTTTGTACTTTTTTCTTTTTTTTGTTTTAGTTTCAGTTTCGCTTTTTTACTTTAGGTGGTTTTAAACTCTTTTTTTAAAGTTTCAATTTCGCTTTTTACTTTGTGTGGTTTTAAACTCTTTTTTTTTTAAGTTTCAGTTTCGCTTTTTTACTGTGTGGTTTTAAATCTTAAAAAAGTTCTAGTTTTGCTTTTTTTCTTTGTGTTTTAAACTTTTTTTTTTAGTTCAAGTCCGTCTTTTTTATTTTGTGTGGTTTTAAATCTAAAAAAAGTTTCAGTTTTTTTTTTTTACTTTGTGTGGTTTTAAACTTTTTTTTTAGTTCAAGTCCGTCTTTTTATTTTGTGTGGTTTTAAATTTAAAAAAAGTTTTAGTTTTTTTTTTTTACTTTGTGTGGTTTTAAACTTTTTTTTTAGTTGCAGTTTCGTTTTTTTCTATTTTGCGTAGAACTCAAGGGCCGCATTACTTGAAGAAAAGATTGTTGACTTATCTACCCGTTTATATTTTTATTTTACGAACGTGAAAGAAAACCCTGGTCCTAAATTCTTCCTCGCTTTCATCCTTTTTCACATTGTGTTGTGAAGAAACAATGCTACGTATCAAAAGAATCCACTCCCCCTTCCTTCGATTATTCACAACTCCCGCCATTTATGATTTGAATTCCACCCTCCAAAAGCTCGAGGTGCAACCCACACACCACCACCTACAACAACTTTTACTTTCTCATTTCTCAAATACAAATAACAATTCTTCATATTCTCCACAAATATACGCCGCACTCTTCCACGCCTGCGCCCGTCTTCATCGTCTCGACATTGGCCGAAAACTCCACCACCACTACACACTTCACCATCAACTTATCACACCACATCATCAACAACACTACACCATCAATCATCTCCTTAATATGTATGCTAAATGCGGTGATCTAGAATATGCACATCATCTGTTTGATCAAATGCTCCACAAAAACATTGTTTCCTGGACTTGTCTTATTTCCGCCTACGCTCAATATGGAAAAACTGATCAATGTTATCGATTATTTAACAACATGTTAACTCATTATACCCCTAATGATTTTGCTTATGCTAGTGTTCTATCTGTTTGTGATTGTAGCTCATCATCGCGTGGTAGGCAAGTACACGCGCTTGTAGTCAAAACTGGTTTTGATACGTGTGTTTATGTGTGTAATGCTTTGATTGCAATGTACTGGAGGAGTAGTGGAAGTAATGAGGCTTGGAAGGTTTTTAATGATATGGAGTTTCGGAATATTGTTTCGTGGAATACAATGATAGCGTTGTTTCAAATGTGTGGACAAGGTGATAAGGCTATGAAGTTTTTCTCTTTAATGCATCGGGATAGTTGTTTGGGGTTTGATCGAGCTACTCTTGTTAGTGTACTTTCTTCTCTATTAGGAATGGAGGAAATTGATTTTTCATGGGGTCTTCGAAGTTGCTTTCAATTGCATAGTGTTAGTGTGAAAACAGGGCTTATACTAGATGTTGGGATTGTGACTACTTTGGTGAAAGCTTATTCAATTCTCCAGGGAGAGGTTAATGATTGTTACAAATTGTTTCTGGAAACAAGTGGATGTCAAGATCTTATGTTGTGGACTGAAATAATTGTGGCGTTTTCGGAAAGGGATCCTGAGAAAGCTATTCTCCTTTTTGGTCAGTTGCTTCGAGAGGGGTTAAGTTTAGATAGTTATGCTTTTTCTATTGCACTGAAAGCTTGTGCGGGACTCTTGACAGATAGAAATGCCTTGATGGTGCACTGTAAAGTGATTAAATCTGGTTTTGTGGATGCTCTAGTGCTTGGAAATGCATTAATTCATGCATATGCAAGGTGTGGCTCAATATCTCGGGCCAGTCAGGTTTTTGAGGAGATGAGGTACAGAGATATAGTGACATGGAATTCCATGTTGAAGGCTTATGCATTGCATGGCAAAGCAAATGAAGCATTGGGACTTTACGGTAAAATGGATGTGAAACCTGATGCAGCCACTTTTGTTGCTCTGCTTTCAGCTTGCAGCCATGCTGGAATGGTGCAAGAAGGGATTCAAATTTTTGACGCTATGTTTGCAAAACACGGTATTGTTCCTCAACTCGAGCATTACGCATGTATAGTTGATGTTGTTGGCCGAGCAGGTCATATTTTTCAGGCAGAGAAAATAATAAAAGAAATGCCCATGCAACCAGATTATGTGGTGTGGAGTGCGTTTCTTGGAGCATGCCGCAAACATCGTGAATCTGGGCTCGCCCAAATAGCTGCATCTCAGTTGAAAGAGTTAGATCCAGAAAATTCATTAGGATATGTACTCATGTCTAATGTATACTGCTCAAACCATAGCTTCAATGAAGCAGGTCATATTAGGAAGCAAATGAAAGGGCTTGGTGTTACAAAGCAGCCTGGGTTGAGTTGGACAGATCTTGGTTAAAGGAGTTTGATCCAGAAAAGTCTGTACTCATGTGAAACGTATACTGCTCAGCCCAAAGCTGCGATGAAACAGGTCATCTAAGAAAGCAAATGAGAGGGCTTGGTGTTACAAAGCAGCCTGGATTGAGTTGGACAGATTTTGATTGAAGGAGTTTGATCCAGAAAAGTCACGAGGATATGTACTCATGTGAAATGTATACTGCTCAGCCCATAGCTGCGATGAAACAGGTCATCTTAGGAAGCAAATGAGAGGGCTTGGTGTTACAAAGCAGCCTGCATTGAGTTGGACAGATCTTGATTGAAGGAGTTTGATCCAGAAAAGGCATGAGGATATGTGCTCATGTGAAATTTATACTGCTCAGCCCTATGAAACAGGTCATTTTAGGAAGCAAATGAGAGGGCTTGGTGTTACAAAGCAGCTTGGATTGAGCCGTTGGGGGTTTGGTGCATGAGTTTACTTCCGGAGGCCTGCAACATCCAAACAGGAGAGATACACTAATATGGAGTTCTTTGTGAAAGAACTGAAACATATTGGTTACATTATCTCAACAACAATGATATACTAGTGTGATCCCACAAGTGAGGTCTGAGGAGGGTAAAGTGTACGCAAGACCAATCCTCCATAGTTGAAGCTGAATTGAGAACAGGGACCAACGTCTCAACGAAAGAGGTTAGATGCGGCAAATCAGTTGCTGTCCCTCAAAGAAAGGGAATCAATGAATCCAAAGCAAGGTGCGGAGAAGGCATGGTTGAAGGCAAAATTTGGTCGCAATTTTTTAAGAAAACAAAAGCAGGTTAGGAAATCTTGCTTACTCATTTCTCCATCTAAGTAAGAGAAGACCTTACTGCCACCTAGTGCGAGGTAGAGAGTTCCTGATAGACCTTCGTCTCAAGAAAAGCATTTTCAAAAACAGGTTTGAAAGATAAAAAAGTGAAGAAGCGCCCAATGAAACTCCCGGAAAGTAGCATGACATACAAAATGCAGAAACAAGGAAAAACTTGTGACCATACAAAATGCATAAAAGAGGCACACTTCATGTCCGGATTGTGCACACTTGAAACGGCAAGGCTATGATAAATTCTGGTAATATTAATTCATTTCCTCTCTATGGCTTTCTAGCACAGATACTATTTTTTAAAATAACTAGGCATTGTTGAATTGACTGCAGCACCCAAGATTGAATATCCAAATGATTTCATAGCATTCATTATCCTTGTTTCTGTATTTTGCTTACATTGGTCAATGATTTATAGTATTAGCTGGCTTATGGACCTCCAAAATAGGGTATATTTGTTTCGAAAAGATTCTGAATCAGTACATGTATTAAACTATGAACACATTTGTTTGATTAATTGTGAACTGATGAATATTTTCAATTTCTCATTTTTACAGAAGATAATAGTGTGCACGTTCTCTCTCTGTTTGAGTCAATTTTTCACCCTTGTATTGACTGCTTGGCTTATTACTTCCCTTCTTTTCAGAGGGTGATTTGGTTTACATCAGTAGCTATGAAATTACGTTATAGAATAAACAGGTTACATGGTCAAAAAAAGTACCACAGAACTCAATTATATGTGTCATAGATGTCAATTAACAAGGCTAAAAACTACAATAAGGGTAAAAGTGAATTGTTATTTCAATGTGAATCATTACAGAAATAATAACACTAATCACTACTCTAATTGAACTGTTAAGATTAAGAATAATGTAGGTGATTCATGTGTTGTGGGGTAAACTAAAGCTCTACAAAAAGGACATGTATCTTTCCTCTGCAACCACTTGTTGATGCAGGTTTACATCAGTAGCTATGAAATTACGTTATAGAATAAACAGGTTACATGGTCAAAAAAAGTACCACAGAACTCAATTATATGTGTCATAGATGTCAATTAACAAGGCTAAAAATTACAATAAGGGTAAAAGTGAATTGTTATTTCAATGTGAATCATTACAGAAATAATAACACTAATCACTACTCTAATTGAACTGTTAAGATTAAGAATAATGTAGGTGATTCATGTGTTGTGGGGTAAACTAAAGCTCTACAAAAAGGACATGTATCTTTCCTCTGCAACCACTTGTTGATGCATTCAGCATGAAATTTATGGCCATATTGAAGTTTGGCAATTGTATATTCATCTTTCAAGCAAGCATATAGCACATGCTTCTTGTTCCTTATCATCAGCAAATTGATCTTCCACCACCTCTTCTTCTTCTCCGTCTTCAAAATACTTAGGCATGTCTTCATCCGCTATCTCAATAATATCCTGTTCTTGCACCTCTTCTTCTTCTTCTTCATTGAAATACTCAGGCATGTCTTCATCCATAATCTCAATAATATCCTGTTCTCCCCTCTCTTCATCTTCAATTTCATCGCTATAAGTGTCATCAACATACTCCCCTGCTTATAAAACCAGGGAACTTGATCATGTTGAGACATGTTTCTTGACATAAAAAAGACTGATTTTTGTTAAATTACGTGAAAAAAAAGAAAGTTTAGAATGGGAAATTATTGTTAACGTTAACGCATTTATAGAAAAAAAAAATAGTAATAAGAATGAGTTTAATTTATGTGCACTGACTATGTAAAGTTTTTTTACACCATCAGGTAAGTTTAACTGCAATAGTGGAGAAGCAAGTTCATGATTATGGATTTATGGTTTGAGACTAGCCTAGCAACAACCCACTTTTCGTCTTCTTTCTTCGACAAATATATCAACACTTTGCACCCTTCTCTAGTTTCATCTCGTTGCATATTTTTCTCAAAGACTCTTTTTTGAGCGGAATCCTTCTTTTGAACAAACAAATTCCTGACCTGTTATTGATTTATCTTTTCTTGATCTAGTGATTCGAATTAGCATAATCAAAATTAGCATAATCAAGATAAAATTTAAATGCAATATCAAGTGACTTGAAACTCATACCGATGTATGGCACTCTCGATTCTTCATCACCAAAATGGAGAATATCCTCTTCTGAAGATCCAATGCCTTCTGTATTTTCCTCAGGTAAGTTAGAGAACCCTAATTTGTCCTGCAACATATAGTTAATGGATGTCAAGCTAAATATAACTTAAAGATTCAAACTATATGAAATTGCTACTACGTAAAACTAGTGAAAGTAAAACGACGCATATAGATATTGAGTTTGTTGGAAGCAATGTGTCATAGAAGAGATACCTGAGTGCATCCCATTATAGATGTTCAAGGTACAACACCACACTGGAACAAGTTTCAGAACGATGAAACAAAAATTAACCATGAAATATTTTAGGTAAATCAAAAAAGAAAAAATAGAATCCTAAAGCAATTAGATAAAATAAAATTTGAGTCCTAGTTGCTTTATACTACTATATTAAATATTTATATTCTATAAAACTAAATAAATTTAAAAAAATAATTTTTATGCGACTTACAGTTAAGTGATAGTGTAAAAAAAAGTTCCACTGACAGTAGACACAAGTTAATCTCCTCATTAACTTCGCCTATGTGATCATTTTGTATAAATTAGTTCTTATAGAAATATAAATAAAAGAATGAAAATAAAAAGATGCAAGAACAATAAACTGCAAATCTCCTAGCATAATTGGATAAACAAAATATTTTCTTTTTTATTGATCAGACAGAATTTCTACGAATAAATGATACAATGGGAAAAATAAAAAGTTTTATAACAAACGACACCAAAACTTCACATGCTAGAATAGAAATGCTAATTATTTTGATGGAGTGGTGTCCAGTTCTTATTTTGTGGCTAATTATTAAAGAAAAACAATAGGAGATATTGTGCATTCATTTTATAGCTAGAATTAGTATTCAATTAGTAAACAAGAACCGTGCTTCGCGCGATATATTATATTACATAGAGTTGAGACTTGTTAATTTTCTGCTAAGCAAAATAATTAAGGAAAAAAAAACTTAACATTAAATTGACACCAAGAGAAATCAATAATTTTTAAAAATCCTATTGGTGTAATATTTCTTTTAAAAATTGATAATCGAAATTAGCATATCAAAGCTTTTAATAAAACATTATGCTCTCTCCTAATTAACATCAATTCAAACAAAATGTCATGTATGAAGGAAATTCATTATTATTTAAAATAAGTCAAAAAAATACTAATTGGAATATAGAAAGTCTTCCCAATTTATTAATCAAATTCAAATATTTCAAGTTCTAATTATTCACATTTAATTTAGGTTCATACATTTCTACATAAATTTTCATCACTTACGAGTTTTAAATCTTTTAAAGTACTTGATTTTCATATACTTTTATTTTCTTAAAAAAAAAGTAAAGAAAAAATATAACAATTCAAGAAAAAATTAATTCTTTCTGTATATATTTGTAAAAATGATGATGTTTCTTTGTGTAGCTTTAATAAATCTAATTACATGTACATTTTTTTAAATACTTTTATGCCTTTTTTCCTCACCTGTTTTCATTTTTTTCTTCTATCCGTTCCTTTTCTTTAAAAAATTGTCAAATATATGTTCTTACTTCTTTTCAACTTCTTAATAATAAAGATAGGTAATCAAAAGATAATATTATATTGTTTCAACATAAAAAAATAAAACAAAATATTAAAATAGCACTTAAAATATATTATAGAATATGAAAAGGTATAAATATTATAACATTAATTATTTCAAAAGGTTAGTTGGATTAATAAGAAAAGCAATTGGGTAAATAGCTACTATATATATACATAAAAAAAGAAAAGTTTTTTTGATTTCTTAATTAGTTACACACCACAAATTTAAGATTTTCTCAAAATTAATATTTTTGTTTTTACAGCATAAGTCCACTTACGATTCCATTAATTAAAATTAGAACTTCAACTCCTCTTTTGAGGAAAGGTCAAATCCCATTACTTTACTAATAGAAGATAGTAGTTGAAGTAAAAAGCTTAAATTCATCGGCATCAAACAAAGAAATATAAGTTAGATTGTATCTTGATTTTTAAATAATTGAATATCATAAGTTCACATTTCAGATGCTCTAATAAAAAAATGAGCACAATAAAATAAATAGAAGCAGAAAAATAATTTTTTTCAATTTAAAAGGTTAATATAATGACCTTTTAAAAATTATATTCAACACCACACGCTCCTTGATATAAATGCCATAAGTATCCTAATTCTGACATGGTAATGCATATTAATACTGTAGAAATCGAAAAGCCAAAAGTATGTCTACTAATTAGCATTACATGGGTAAAAAAGTTACTTGGGCTTTATTGAAAATTATTATTACGTGGGCTTATTTTTTTTTTTTAATGTTAAAAGGCTTTCATAACATAACTGTTAGGCATTAATGTAACATTACTGTAAGTAAATATTTATTTTGTTAGTTAGGTTTTTTCTTAAACTATTTAATTAGTACACTATTATGATTAAAAACTAAAAAAATTGAGAAAAAATTAAAAGGAATGCTGGCCATTGAAGGGTGTCACATCAGCAATTTTAGATTCAGATTTATATATATATAGATAGATAGATAGATTTGCTCTCGCATTTCTCCATAATAATATAAGTATGAATTTGGATGCAATTGATTTTTTTCTATGTAGAGTGTGATGTGACTTTTTTTTAAGAGAAACGATATAAAGTGACATCTGAACTTGTCTCGAATTTAAAAAAAAAAACTGAACTATGCGAGCACCCTATTACTCAACTAAACAAGATATTATTACATTATTTTTTATCCACCTGATTGACATAGAGAGAGTTTGTTCACTCTCTCAAAGAGAGTGAGCGACCTAAAACAACTAATATATTTTATTTCTAAAAGTGTTTTATTGTAAAATATATTTTCTTATTATTTTAACATTTTTTCCTTATTATTTTTTCTCTTTCTTTCTTCTTTCTTCGTCAAAAACTCATTGTCATCTCCATTGAATCTTCTCACCTTTAATATCGCCATTTTTATTACAACTTCACCTTCCATTTTACTACTACTAGTTTTACTATCTTTAATTTAAACTTTCTCTAAATATTTTCTTACATTTCGAACAATTTGATAAACCCATTAGATTTCAAGATGATCGGGAGGTATCATATAACTTTTCTTTATCCCATTTCAATCAAATAATTTTAATTTTCGAAAAATTCATTGATTCTTCTAAAATTATCATTTCTACTTTTAAAGTTATATGAAAAAAAATAATTGATGATACCTTCAAATTTTTAAATAATCTTAGAAAAATAATTAATTTTGTTAATAATAATTCAATAAAGTCTAGAAATAGTAAGATTTCTTTTTTCTAAAAAAATCACTGAAATAAAGAATTTGATCGGAGGATGAGAAGAAAAGAAATGAAAAAAAATGACAGAGGGGTTCAACTTGATCTCGGGGGAGGGGGTGGGGTGGGGGAATGAAAAAAAGTAAGTAAATGGGGGATGGATCAACTTAGGATTTAGTGTAAAATTTGGTATTTTGAGCTCCAACCCACATCAATTTCACATCAAATTTGGTGTGTTAACAATGTTACATCAAATTTCGTGTAACACTATTCATCACACCAAATAACTTTTTGAATATTATAATATTATTTTATTATACCAACTTTTAAAAAACATCATATAAATTGTATGTTTTAATTAAATATCTTGTATATTTAATTATTTTTTATATAATATTTTTATAATATTAATTTTGGATATATTAATTTTTTTATAAATTATTTTTTCTATATATGACTTTAAAAAAAAGGGGTTAGTTCTACTATAAATTATATAAACTACAATTAACTTTCACAAAAATTAAAAATGCAAACATATAAATTTTTAAACAAATAATACAATGATTGCACTTCGATTATGTAATGTTTATTTAATTGTATTTCATTAATGATTTCACTTTTATTTGTATTATTCATTATTATGTATAATGAATAATATTTGATAGCAATTTATATTATTTAAAAAATTATGGTATAAAATAATTTATATTAAACGATTATAAAAGGAAATAATATGAATTATATATGATGATTGTTTTAGAAAGAATTTGTTTTATGGAAGTAAGAAAATATTAATGAAATAAGAAATAATAATATAATAATGAAGAGAAAAAAAAATTTGATGTAAAATTTGGTGTTTGGATTGGAGATGTCCAGGGGCGGACCCACATGGTGTCCGACGGGTGCTCGAGCACCCATTAACTTCGTTACGAAATATATATATCTATGTAGAAATAGATAGGTATTTGTATAAATTTAACATAGAGCACCCAATGAATAAATGATATAGTTGGCCCAATGGTTCTTGGATGGGTATTTAAGACTCTTTTAGTGTTGTTACCAAGGTTCGAATCTCATTGTTAACACGTATTTTTTACATTTTCACTTTAGAGCACCCATAACCTTAAAATCTTAGATCCGCCACTGGAGATGTCCTAAAGATGGGATCCGGCTCCTCTCCATTTCTCTTCTATCCACTTTCCCTAAGTTCTAGTTTAGATTTGAGACACATGTTATAGCTTAGAATTAATGGCTGAGATCTAATTGATTAAAACAAAATCCTAACCATAGTTATTTACTTCTTAAATATTTTTGCAATTCAACAATTCTTATTTACATTATATTTTTCATAAATATATTTAACAGAATTTCTTTTCTTACTTACTTGAGTAATAATTTTTTGCTGATTTTTTACTTTTTTTCCCCTAACGTTTGCCATTTCTCAAATAATATTTCTCAACTTGAAAATTGTTATCTGACCTTTATTTTCTTTAATTTTAAGAGTAAAATAAATTTTGTCACTTAACTTTAAATTATTCTCACTCCCTAAATGGAGTCCATATTGTTGTATAGACATTGTAACTCTTAATACTCTATCAGAACAATAAAAATGTTTAATCGTATTATAATTTTTTTCAAAAAAAGTAAGAGTATTTAGTAAAGTTTTAATATGTATGCATGCAGTAAAGAAAAGTTTTTAGTATATTTAAGGAAAATATAATGGATTGCAAAAATATTTAAGAAGTAAATACATAGAAGTAAATAACTATAGTTAGAACTTTATTTTAATCAATCAGATCTCACCAATTAATTCTAAACTATTATATGTGTCTCCAATCCAAGCTACAACTTGGAGAAAATGGAGAGAAGAGAAATGGAGAGAAGCCGGATCCCGAAAGATGCAAGAAGGTAGTGTTTCTTTGCCCGGAGGAGCACTAGAAGGGAGCGGGCTCCATATAATTTAGGATAGATTTTATTTAGCCTTTTATAAATTTACGGAAAAAAAAATATTTTTTGACTAATTTGAAAATATATAACTAATTTACTTTTCAACGTTGTAATATTCAGTAAAATTTAATAAGTGAAGTATGAAATTAAGTGAGGTAAAAAAAGTGAAATTGAACAAAATAATGGGAGAAAATAAAATTTGTATAGTTCATCTCTAGCAGTGGCATGCAAATTTTTATTTAAGGCTAGTAGAGCTTGAACACATGACTTAATTGAGTGTTTTCAAGTTCCTAACCAAGAGACTAAACCTTTAACTTATTTCAAAATGTGACAATTT
>JAJJBR010000926.1:0-23347 GCA_022817965.1 Solanum lycopersicoides
TTTTCTAATGAAACCGCCTTAGAGTGGAAGGGGGGTAACTAAATTCCTAGAGTTCGTAATCATTTATTCTTTGAATGTTTGTAAATTTTCTTTAAAGGGTGTCGTGACAATATTTAAGAGTCAAAGATCTTGAAACCGACATTCCTCCATTGATTCGGTCCCAAAGTTAAGGACTTTCCGGAAGTCTTTCCTGGTGACTTTGCCAGAACTCCTCTCGAACGGGAAATTAATTTTGTATTGACTTATTAACGAATACAAATCCCATTTAAATTCCTCCTTATCATATGGATCTGGCCGAATTCAAAGAGTTGAAGGCTCAACTCAAGGATTTACTAGATAAAGGTTTTATTCAACCTAGTATTTCTCCACGGGGTTCTCCAATATTTTTTGTTAGATAAAGGATGGGTCCCTTAGGATGTGAATTGAATATCGTCAACTCAATAAAGTCACCATTAAGAACAAGTATCCTCTCCCTCGGATTGATGAATTCTTTGATCAACTCCAAGAGGCAAGCTACTTTTATAAGATTGACTTGAGGTCGGGGTATCACCAATCTAGGGTGAGAGGTGAGGATGTACCTAAAATGGAATTTCAAACTAGGTATGGTCACTATGAGTTCCTAGTAATGTCCTTTGGTCTCACTAGTGCCCGACGGGTTTTATGGACCTCATGAATGGTATGTTTCGAAATTAGCTAGATTATTTTGTCATTGTCTTCATTGATGATATCATGGTATATTTGAAGAATGAGGGTGAACACACGATTTATTTAAGAGTGGTGTTACATGTCCATAAGGAACACCAACTATTTGCCAAGGATAGAAAGTATGGCTTCTGGTTGAGGTATGTGGCTTCTCTTGGTCATATCATCCCAAGTGAGGGTATTGAGGTGTATCCAAAAAAACTGAGGCGGTTAAAATGTGTCCTGAGACTAGTTACTACAACCAACATTATGAGTTTCTTGGGTCTAGCCGGGTACTATAGGAGGTTTGTTGATGATTTTGCATCCATTGCTTCTCCTTTGGATACCTTTACCCAAAGGAGTAAGAAATTTGAGTTGTCAAAGGAATGTGAAAAAAGCTTCCAGATTTTGAAAGATAGGCTTACTTTTGCTATAGTGTTGACTTTACAAGAGGGCACGAAAGGTTTTGTGTCATACTGTGATGCATCCCAAGTGGGTTTGGGGTGTGTCATTATGCAACATGGGAATTTAGTAGCCTATGCCACTTTTCTACTTAAGGTACATGAGAAGAATTATCCAACTCATGATCTTGAGTTAGCGCCCGTGGTGTTTGCTTTGAAAATATGGAGACATTACTTATATGGTGTTCATGTGGATGTGTATAACGACCATAAGAATCTTCAATATGTGTTTACATAAAAGGAGTTGAATCTCCGTCAACAAAGATGGTTGGAATTATTGAAAGATTATGACATGTGTGTTTAGTACCACCCTGGCAAGCTAATGTGATAGCGAATGCTTTAAGTCGTATGAACATGGGTAGTCTGTCTCATGTGGAAGAAAGTAAGAAAGACCTAGTGAAAGATGTTCGTAGATTTTCTAGATTAGGTGTTCGGTTGGAAGATTCCCCAAATGGTGGTTTTGTGGTACATAATAACTACTAGTCATCCTTAGTGGTTGAGGCTGATTCCAACTATATCTTGATCCGCTATTGATGGAGCTTAAGAAATCGGTACTTAGAAAGCTGAATGGGTCCTTCTACCAAGGGGGATGGTGTGCTAGGGTACAAAAATAGATCATGTGTACCAGATGTTGATGATTTGAGGAATAGGGTATTAGAAGAAGCTCATGGTTCCCCATATTCTATCCATCCAGTTATACCTGTAAGATTCCGAAAATGACTTAGGTGACATAGAGCCTAACATTGTTTTCAATATGGTCTAAGGTCCTAAATAAGTTTATTTTAGGGTATTGAGGAAGTAGCTAAGAGATTAGGGGCATTGGAAGTCAAACGTCAAGGGACGACCAAGACGTTCGCCGACTAAGTCACCTATGTGCCTCATATGTGGTTCTATGTGTTTATATGTGATTCAAGATGTTTTGAAGTGCTTAAATGCGTTAATATGATGTATATAGTCAGTTTGTCAAGTTTCGAGAAGTTTGGAGGTAAAACGCTCAAGAACGTCCATGATGTTCGAAAGATGTGCCTTTAAATGACCTTGTGTGTCTAGGCATGTTTCGTTTTGTTTTATGTGTTCGTTTTGGGTGAAATTATTGTGAGAGGTCCTAAACTCGTATGCGGTCATGTTTGTGTTGGAAACGTCCAGGAAAGTATCCCCAAGGACCATTGCATTTTCCAGTCTCAGAACCCATCGACGGAGGAATGGATAGTCCGTGTGTGACTGACGTCCCGTTGATGGGCAACTGTCGATGGGCACTCCCAGTGGGTCAGTCGACGCCCCGTTGGTTGCATGTCCTCGTTTGGGAATTAGACTGGGGATCTAAAATACCATTTTCCAGTCTCTAAACCCATTGACGAAGGACAGGACGGTTCGTGTGTGGACTGACGTCCCGTCGATGGGCACTGTGTTCTGCGCAGCATCACTGTTAAGTGAGGGGTGATGTTGTAAATTCACCCCACGTCCAAATTAAAGGTTTGGAGGTTCCTAAGGGGTGTTTTGGGTATTTTAAATGTATATTTAAGTCTTTAACTCAAGGAAGATCTTGGATTGGTGATTTGAGTGAATATTCTTCATCAAATTGGAGGATTAGCATTGTTGAGGTATGGTTTTTTATCCTTGAAACTCTTTTTATCAAGGAGCCCAACTTTCAAAGATATTTTCTAAGGTTTTCAAAGTTGAACTTGACCTATTTCGTGATCTACCATGGGTTCTTGAATTAATGGTTTTAAACGTTGATTATGGATTGAATTGTTATTTTACTGATGATTTTAACCTAAATAACCTATGAACTAATGTAATTGATGAACCCTAGTTTTTGACTAAATTATGGGTTACTTGATATTGGTCTAATGTTTATGAACTAATGTGTAGTTTCTTATGGACTTTCTAATGATGTAAGAATTGTATTAAATTGTTAACTAATTGGTCTTGCATTGATAAATCTATATTGAATTGGCTTAGATTCATTGAGTATTATAGTTTATGTATTGAATTGATGTTCATGGCCATGGGTAAGGACCTTATGATATTGAATTGGATGATTTGGTATTGGATTGAAGTGGTGGTACGCTACCCTAATTCCCTTTAATTAATGTTAATTAGACTTCAATTATGTTGTGATTAGTTTTGTCCACTTATGGTGGCGGTGTTATGTGAATTGATAAGGCCTTGTCAGCGTTACTTTAAGTAAATTAATGATCATCGCCTTGTCGGCACTACTTGAAGTAATATGAATATTTGTGTAGTTGATTATGTGATGTATGATAATATATACTTATATGTGAATTAATGTGAAAGCATGTGTTCTTCTATGTATGCTATTTAGGTGATCATGTTAGACTAGGACTATGTTCATGTGTGTAGTCTTAGAGTTGAATGCATGATTGTTCCTACTTGGCTATTTAGGTGATCATGTTAGGTGATATAGTAGTGTATAGGGCGACTTAATTATGATAATGGTTGTCCTTATGTGCTTCTAGAATTACATGTAATATGTTCTAAAGTGAAGTATAGTGTGTCTTTTTTAGGTAGACTTGTGTCCCTTAATTGATGCTTGTATGAATGTGAATATGTGATGTCTTGAATTAGGAAGCTAAAGCGTATTAATATTGAATGAATGAATGATGTGAGACCTTGAATAATGATAAGAGGGTCCCTTATGTGAAACCTTGAACCTAGAAGGTAAGGTCATGAAACTTGAAGTCGAAAGCCGTAATGGTATCCTTCATGTAATTTAATGATGGATTTAAGGTTGATTGGCTGGAACGGCATCATATCAATCCTTAGGAAAGTCATGATGAGATTCTTGTCACCATAGGAAGGTATACCTAGAGGACCTCTTTGATAGGGTAAATGTGATTGGGTTATGAATATGATGTAAGACCCTATGTATGAACCTTAATGTGATGTACTCTATCACAACGAAGGCTAGCACCGAGTGAGTATGTCAAGGGAACTAGTTCTAGTTAAAGTATGAGGGTAGAATACAAAGAAGCCTTTCATATTCCTTAACCATGTTCCTACATGGGATGTGTCCAAGTTCTACCATTGGCAAGTTCAACAACCTCATCGGAGTAGGATAGAACTCCGGATTCTATGTTTTGCTACCATGGTCTATGTCGGTTATTGCCTATACTCTTCACATGGGATACCTATTAGCATTAGAGAAGTTATATGAACTTTAGGTGGTGGTATGGACCGCTATCTATACATTGCACAATAGGCTTTGAAGATGTTTGTAATAGTCCCTATGTCTTCTCCAAGACCATTACATGAATGTCCTTTATGTAATAAATGTGTCTTAATGAACTAATGAGATAGTGAATTAATGATAAATAGTATATAAATGCATGAGTACATAATCTAAAGTGACTTAAGGATTCCTTATCTAAAGTGTGAAGAGGGCATATGGGATGATCTCTTCATGTCTTATCTATGGAAGTCTTTAGAATGACTCTAGTTAGGGAAGTTGGTTGTAATGTTTGGCATGATCTAAACTTAGGAAGTCTTAAGGATTATTTAGGTAACCTTGAAGAGGGTGTATGGGTGTTCTCTTCTAGGAGTACTTAAGTAAGTCTTTTGATAACCTTGGTAGGGGAGATTGTCATATTATGTATGTCTTGTATGTTGGTGTATTGTAGGTGTGTATGGGTCTCATTATGAGTAATCTTGAGGATCGTTTAGGCACACATAAAGAGGGGGCATGGGACTTCTCTGTTTGTGTTACTTAAGTGAATATTAGGATAGCTTTAGTGAGAAGACTACATTCTAGAAGGTGTTTAATATGAAAGAAGTGAATTCACTGTAACAGTGAAGTATTTCACTGTACAGTAAATTGAGCTCACTGAAATGTGGGTTCTAAAAATATGATGAGATTTTAATGATTTCTTATGTGATTATAAGTTGGTAAATGTTGTTCTTATGATGATATTATGATAATTAAACAAAAAGAAACATATTTCCAGTGAATGTCCTTTTTCATGATTTTTATGCATAATGTCATACTCAGTACATGTGGTTGTACTAATCCATGCTTTTATATATCTATAAAGTTCTTGGTAGGTGAGTAGCATTAGGGAAGCAAGACTTGAACCATAGCATCGTTCAAGAGAAGTTGAAGTATGTCCTCATTTGACTCGAGGGCATATATGTCTTTTATGTTTCTTATTGAAGTATTGTAATAGACTTAGTAGTACTATATTTTCTAATTCGTATGGGCCGTGTCCCAAGTACTCTTGTGTATAAGATGATGAGATTGAGACTTTGTATTTCCTATTACTTTTATATGAAAGAGTTTTTAAAGACTATGATATGTTTTGTGAAAATTTTTAATTCCGCACTACTTTTCACTATGTGTATGCGATGACTGATATGAAAGGGCTTGTATATTATGACCTAACTTCTAGAGTGTGGTCTCGGGATGTGACACCAGCAAAATGTACCGTGATCTTAGAGAGGCTTATTGGTGGGATGGCTTGAAGAGGGAGTTAGCGGAGTTTGTAGCCAACTGTCCAAATTGCCAACAAGTGAAAGCATAGTATCTAAATCCTAGTGGTTTAATCCAAGAAATGAATGTTAATACTTGGAAGTGGGAAGATATTAACATGGACTTTGAAGTTGGGTTGCCTCGAACTAGGAGGCAAAATAACTTAATTTGGGTGATAGTAGATAGATTGAAAAGATCCTCTCACTTTATCCCCGTTAGGTCTACTTATTCGGCGGAAGATTATGCAAAGATATACATTTTTGATATTATGAGTCTTCATGGTATTCCGTTATCCATCATATCGGACAGAGGTGCTCAATTCACTTCTCGTTTATGGAGATCTTTCCAAAAAGGGTTGGGTACACAAGTAAAGCTTAACACCACCTTCATCCCCAAAACGGATGGTCAAGTGGAGCGTACTATTCAAACCCTTGACGATAATTTAAGAGCTTGTGTGATAGACTTCAAAGGGAATTAGGACGATCAGTTGTTGTTGATTGAGTTCTCCTATAAAAATAGCTATCATTCGAGTATTTCAATGGCTACATTTGAAGCACTCTATGGTAGGAGATCGAGGTCTCTGTCTTGGTGATTTGGGGTTGGTGAGTCTTCACTCCTTGATCCCGAAATAGTCTATCAAACTTTGGAGAAAGTTTTTGTTATAAGGGATAGGTTGAAAACAACCTATACTTGGAAAAATTCCTATGCCGATAGTAGAGGAAGAGATATTGTATCCAAAGTAGGTGATATGGTATATTTGAAGATTTCGCCTATGAAAGGTGTGATGAGGTTTGACAGAAAGGGAAGTTAAGTCCCCGGTATGTGGGTCCTATGAAGTTTTGCAAAGGGTCAGAAAGGTTGCATATGAGTTGAGATTCTCTAGTGAACTAGCTTAGGTTCATCCGATATTCAATATTTCCATGTTTAAAGTGCATTGGTGATGCTGTGTCCATACTTCCTATTGAAGGGATTGGTGCGGATGAGTACCTTTACTATGAAGAGGTTTCGTTGAACATTTTGGATCACCAAGTTAAGAAATTGAGGAACAAAGAGGTGGCCTTCGTAAAAGTTCTATGAGAAACCACCTAGTTGAGGGACAAGCATGGGATGCCGAGGCCGACATGAAGTCCCGTTATCCTCATCTTTTTTCTAATTAAGGTTATTCATTCTAATGAATAATGAATATATTAAATAAAATTGAATTTGGCTTGTTTTACAAAATGTGCATAATTATGGTAATGGGCTTATGCTAAAATGAGTTTTCACGAGAAAAAATCTCTTTTGCTTGATTTTCTCTTATTAGTATATTTTATGTATTGTTGCCTTCATGAAATAGTAATGAGCATGTCGATGTGTTGTAAGTAGTTTTGGCATAAGTAACTTGATGATAATGTTGAGATAATGTTGATATTGAGAAGAAAATTTCTCATGTTTAGATGTTGAGCTCTTAAATGAGGTATATTGTGATTTGAGTTGCTATGTGTAAATACCACGTTGTTATGTTGATTTGAGTTGTAACTCTTGTTGTCTATGTATGTTGGTGTCTTGGACTTCTAGTATTGAGTCTATCCTTCCCCTACAAAAGATTTTAGTGTCATTTAGGGACGGATGTTCCTAAGGGGGATAATGAAACAGTCCGAAAGTCCATGACCTACACTAGAGCATCAACTATTGGTATAAGGTCGGTAACACTGTTTTAAGGCCTAAAATAATGTATCTATCTCACTTAGGATGTTTTAGAGTCAAAACGTCAAGGATCGTCCATGACGTATGGTGATTAGTGAAATAGGTGCTAGGGTTCCTAGGCATGTTTCATGTTGCTTTGCGAATTGAAAATTAATAAAATTTTGTGGAAAGGTGTTAAGCATGAATTAGAATGTGTTTAGGGTCAAAACATCCGTGTAAAACTCCCCAATGACCACCCTAAGGGTACTTGGAGAGGACCTTTCCAAATTGACCAAAATGTCATTTTGGGAACTGTCCATTGACGAGCCGTCGATTGGACAATGCTCTGTTGATGAATCTGTTGTTGAAAAATTATCCAAATGGCTGAGGAAGGTCCATTAACCAGTCTCTGACACCATCGATGGACGTGGAGTACGATGGGTGCAGTGGGTGTCGACTGACCTACAGACCGTAGGTCGGGGTCTCGTAGGTCAGGTTTGTTATGGAAGGTCAGTTTTAAGTAGGGTCTTTTAATTAGTTTGTTGGTTAGTTGTTTAATTAAGTGTTAGGGGGTGTCTAATTAAGTTAATAAGGGGACTATATAGAGACATAACCCTCATTAATCGAACCTAACTCACTTTAATTCCCAAACACAAATCCTCTACCTTCTCTCTACTTTTTCTCTCCCCAAAGAAGACTCCATAAAAGACCATGGTCAAAGGGCTTAGAGGTTCAAGAACTTCACTTTATCTCCAAAATTTTCAAGTATCAAGAAGGTATGAGAACTCTTCACCTTTAGGACTCCTTTACTGAAAGGGTTCTTTCAAATTGATTTCCAAATGTTGAGAAAAACATGGTTTTCATTCTTAATCCGAAATTGATGTTTCAAATTGTATTGTTTTTTATTTATTTTGATTATTATGTACTAATTCTGATGGATTATTGGTTATTTAGGGTAGTTCTTGATGTTAGACCTAGTTCTATCGAAGCGATCATGAATTGACCCTATTTCCCTAACCCTAGGTCATGAATTGATGTTTAATTGGATGGTGATGATGCAATTGACTTAGTTCTTATGTTGATTACTATTGTATTATGTTATTAAGACTATTAATGGATGAATTGGTTTTTGATGGTAAGACAATGGAAGAAGACTTGTGAAGGTGAATTTGTAAGACATATGATCTTGAATCCTTACTTCAATTGTAATGGCTTATACTTGATGATGGTATTCAATTGAAGTGTTGATTGTGATTAGATTATATAGGTGATTGTATGATCAATATTACTGAAATGTCTTGAATATATGAATTGTGAGATTATGATTAAGGTATGATGATATTAGGTTCATTGTGCATCACTTATGTGTAGGGGTGCATTCGGTTTTTCGGTTCGATTTTATACTATTCGGTTTTGATTTTTGGTTTTTGATTTTGAAGAAGTGTAACCCAATCTAAACCAAAATAATTTATTTTTGGTTTGCGTAAAACACACTAATTAAAAGTATAATAATTAGCGTACAGGACGGTGGGGGTCCTGGCTGTCGTTTGACGTACGGCCCGTTGGTTGGGATTCGAGGCCAGGGCCACTATTTCACTTTTAAGTTTTAGTTGGATCAATTAATTAAGATATTAGTTAGGTGTTTAATTAGTTATTAGTGGTTGGTTAATTAAGTTAGTTAAATGACTATATAAACTACATTAAGCCTAAAACCTCATTTAATTGTCATAATTTCCAAAAACACAATTGCTCTTCCTTCTCTCTTCTTTCTCTCTCCAAATGAAACTCCATAGAAGACCTAGGTCAGGATTCTAGGGCAGCAAAGATCAAGTTTTCTCCATCAGTCTTCATCAATTATCAAGGTATGAGAACCTTTAACATTTGGGATTCCTCTCCCTAAAGGGTTCTCCCAAATTGTTTTCAAAAAGTTGAGTTTCATGTGGGTTTCCTTCAAATACAAAATTTATCTTATTGATTGATTTTTTTATGATTTCTTTTGGTTATTATGTGTAGATTAACATGTATTATGATTCAATTATACTAATTCTTTATGTATTGACCAAGTATGTGGAAGATGACCTTTTCCCCTTAACCCTAGGTTGTGATCTTGAATTGAATTATCTAGTATTGATACAATTGTCTTGGTTAATGTTGAATTCCTATTCAATGTTGTTATTATGAAACTTTATGAGTGAACTAGGATTTGTTGATGGTAATACAATGATGATGTCTTTGGAAGAGGAAGACGTATGACTTCGTGATCTTCAAACCTTAATTATATTGTGATGACTTATACCTAATGATGGTGATTTAATTGAAGTATGTGTGTTATGATTGGATTGATTAGGATGGTATTATGTTGATATTTAAAAGTCTTATTTTATGAATTGTGAGATCATGTTAAGGTTGTAATGATATAAGGATGATGTTGATTCATTTGTGTGCATTACTATGATATGATATATGGTGTTGATCTCACTATAAGGGATATATTGAAAGGTGATTGTAATACAATTCCTAATGAGATATTTATGATTATATACAACGAGTAGTCTCCTATGAACTAACTAAATTATGATTATTACTTAAAAGACATTTCAAAAAGAGTCTCTAGCTTAGCACCGAGTGAACTAGATGTGACGGGTGACACCTTCCCAAGGAGGAAGGTAGGGTTCACCATTATACTCAAAGAGATTGGAGACTACAATGTGATGTAGATAAATATGGTCCCAAATAAATCTCTTAGTTCTTGAACTTTGTTGCTCCATAGGAATACTAGCTAGTGGATCCACCTAGATGCTACGTCAATGTTTAGTTCGACTTTTGCCGGTAGACCACCTTCCATCGGTGTAAGGTATTACAACACAGGATTCCACACTTAGCTCTTGTGGTCTATGTCTTTTAAGGCAAGTGTTCCAAAAAGTAAAATTAAGTAATGAGGTAAACACTAAACTAGGGTGACTTAAGAGGTTTGACTTAGCCTAGGTAGGGGTATGGACTCTAAATATTCGTTGCACTAATTTGCCTTGAGGGAAGCCTAGGATGTTGTTCTTGTGTTTCTATATTGTATATGCTATGTGTATATTGACTTTACATGTTATTGAATCTATATGATGATTTCCTTATGAGCATGATGTTGGGTTATAATGCTAAAGTATGATGATGGTTACTCTTGGTGTTATCTTAAGTGAAGTTAAGCATTTCCTTATGATCCTTTGTTTTGGTTTACTTGATTAATTAGAATATGGGGCTTTGCTTGATCATTACACTTGTAGGCTTAATGAGGGGTTATGGGTATGGGATTTGTCTATGTTCAAATGTTATGAAATTCTTATATATGCCTTGTGCTTATACTATGAAGTAGAGATGGTTTGGCTATATTTATGTTGACTTGACTTTGTATTGTTTGTCTTGTCTTGATTATGATATTGTATTGAGTATTATGTTGTTATTGGTTCATGTTATGTCTTGATTGTGCATAAAAGTGGGATGTTAAAGAAAGTTGCATATCTTTACAAATTTTTCCTTTTCAAGCATGATTTCTATGTTGTGAGTGCATTGGTCCTATACATAGTACAAGTGATATGCTAACCCCATTTTTTCCATTTTCCCCAACAATTTTAGGTTTCGGTCGTTGACGATGTTGAGATTATTTGAAGAAGACTTGGATCCTCATTCTCCAAGTTGGGTAGGTCATCACCACTTCTAGAGCAATGCCACTTTCTTGCATCGGATGTTGATTAGTCTTAAAGACACTTTTTTCATTCCCTTTCATTTGAGTACTAAGATTGTATAGCCAATATGTGGCTTTTATTGTATTGAAGTATGGGCTATGCTTAATTGTTCTACTCTTGTTTACATGGTTATGAGATGAGACATCTGTTTTAAGACTATATTGTATCTTATATATATGTGTGTACCATAAAAGTAGAAGACTATGTAATCTAGTTATAGGAAGGGTCTAAGTATACTCGATATGAATATATTATGTGTATGCGAGAGGTCTATGCAAAACTCATGATAGATATAGAAGAAAAGTTTTAAATTTTCTGAATTTTAGCCTATGAATGTAATAATGTATGTTAAGAGGCTAGTCTTAGTCCTCTTTGAGGACGTTGACGCCGGTTATGTCTAGGGGGTGCTCCCCGGATGTGACAAACTTGGTATGAGAGCATGAAGTTGAATATCTTTTGAGTCGATGTCTCATTTAACCCCGTCTATGTAGATTATTATTTATAATTGTGAAGCGCGCCATACTTATGAATAGGAAACTATATGATACTAAGGAAACTCTCATTTTCTTGGAAATCCAATATCGTGACTCGAGAGTCTTGACTCTATGTACCCTTAGCATCCAATCCTTTTATTGTGATTACAGGCAATGAATACCCAAAGAACAACTGCTTGAAGAATTGATGAAGAGATTGCCAATGAGGGGTTTTCTCCCCGAGGCAATCACGTCCCTCCTCTTGAAGATGTTTCTAGTTATGATCAAGATCTGGTCAATCCTCCTCATTTGACGGTTGGGGACATAAGGGAAGCCTTTCGACAAATGTCACAAGCCATTACTACAGAAGCACAAGCCATCACTACTAAATCACAAGCCATGATGTCCCAAGCTAATCGGGAGGTGGTACCCTGAAGAAACTAACATGTTGGCACCATGGCCTCATATTTGAGTGATTTTACGAGATTGAATCCCCCTACTTTCTATGGGTCCAAAGTGGAGGAAGACCCCCAAGAGCTAATTTATGAAACCTACAAAATTGTCTATTCAATGGGGTTGACTACTAGTGAGAAGGCCGAGTAAGACACTTACCAACTCCAAGATATGTCCCAAACATGGTACGTCTAATGGAGAGAGAATAGGACTTTAAGAGGTGGACCAGTGACATAGGACATTTCAAGAAGGCTTTTCTTGATAGGTTCTTTCCTAGGAAGAAGAGGGAAGCAAAAGTGGAAGAATACATCAACCTCCGTCAAGGAGGTATAGTGTACTTTACTACTTTTTCAAATTTACTAAATTATCAAAGTATGCTCCTTTTTTTGTTTCCAACCCTAGGGGTTAAATGAGCCACTTTGTGACGGGACTGTCGGATGACTTGTAAGAAGAATGTCTTTTGGCTATTCTACATGATAATATGAACATTTCTCGTCTCATGGTTTATGCAAGTGGAGGAGACAAGGGTTAAGAGGAAGAGTAGGGATGCCAAAAAGGCTAGGTTTTATGATGGTGGTTCTTCAAAGGGTAGTCTTGATATCCAAGACAAACCTAGGTTCATAAAGAGGTTTTCTAATCAAGTTCCTACCAAGTTCCCTAAGTCTCATGAGTATAGGGTGTCTAACCTATAAAGTTAAATGGGCCAACATGTAGTCCATATATAGTCCCAAACGTAGGCAAAATGGTTCTTGCTAACCGGGATGGAGTTAGTATGTTGATTACAAGTTTGATTATACTTAGTAATTTTAGTTCTAACTCTGAATTGGTAATAAAAAATTCATTAAATATGAACAAATTATTAATTTAGAACCTACTGACATAAAAAATTAAAATTCCAAACACATAAAAACTTCATATTTTGTCTCCACCAATCCAATAATATTGAAAAATGTAGAAACGTCTAGGGGATGCTATAAGTACTAACTAACACATCAATAAAGCTAGCTTAACGCGTAGCACATCACTCACCACTTTCATACATCTTTGGTGGGTGATATTTAGCTTAGGGATGAACACAATCATTACAAAATAATAATAATAATAATAATAATAATAATAATAATAATAATAATAATAATAATAATAATAATAATAACATAGTACATAAATGTGACATTAAACTTGACCTCATTTCATATTTATGCCCTTCAATTTTTGGTGTGTATAAGTAGATACTTGAACTTGTATAAAGTTGATCAAATAGACAGATGAATCCTAGCTATCATTATGACATAATACACGTAAGACACCACGTAGGACACAAATTATCATGTAAAATACCCTGTAGGACGAAATTTCTTGATGACTACGAGATCAATGGACACCTTTAGTATCTAGAGTATGGACCAGCCACAACAATCTCTAAATTTATCCTTGGACCAACACAACTTGTTTACATGATGGGAAAACTAGTGATTACAAAACTTTTAAATTTTTAACTTACAAATTTAGAGTGGACACTTGGGAAAAAAAATGAGACCCTTGGGACAGGGGTCTCTGACCGTCACGATGGTTGTGCAGGACGGACCGTCGTGGGTATGACGGTCCGTCACATGTGTCCGTCAGTGGACACTTAGAAATAGTGATGAGACCCTTAGGACAGGGGTCTCTGACCGTCACGACGGTTGTGCAGGACGGACCGTCGTGGGTACGACGGTCCGTCATCGGGTTGTCGTGATGTCAAGCAGAGACAGAACTGGGGGGTGCCACATTCACCCATGTGAGTCAAAACAAAGACCCAACAATTTTCTAATGCAGTTTAGAGCCCTAATGGACAAGTTTAAAGCCCTATCAAATTGGCAAGTTTAAAGCCCTAATTTCTCTAGTGTTATCCAGTCATTTTGTGGAATTAAAGACCTAAGTTAGACAATATCTAAAAAACAAAAACCCATATGCAAATAATAAGGAAAAACAGCAAAACAAACAAAAAGAGTAAATGGGTAGAGTTACAGGAACACATACCTTGGAAGAAGAGACAACAATGCAAAAGTGATGGCACTCAAGTGAGAAGACTGAGACTCACAGCAGCAGACTCCGACCAAGAGGGAAGATTTGGGATGAAAAAATGGGAGAATATGGGGAATTTGGGAAGAGAAAGAAGTTGGAAGGGGAGAAAATGGAGGGAAGAGGGAAAGAAACTGTTAATGAAGGGGTGGGGGGGTGTAAAACGTTTTAAACTTTTGAAATTCTTTAGCTGGGTCGGGTCGGGTAGCCGGGTAATGGCGTGACGAAACACCGATGACGGTCCATCTCGGTTGTGACGGTCCGTCATACGGTCCGTCGCATGTGCCCTAATTCTTCAAAAATACAAGAGCGTACCTGGTATGACGGAGTAATGCTACGGTCCGTCCTGCGCGTGACGGTCCGTCGATGTATCCATCAGTGACTGATGCAGAGTAACTTTTCTGCAGAACTTCCTGTAGATGTGCTACCTCAAAATTTTCAACCCATTAATAGAAAAATGCTACTGTTACTAGAAAGAAACACTAGAAAGGTGGTTAGATGATAAATATTGGGTTGCCTCCCAACCAACGCCAGATTTAACGTCGCGGCACGACTGAGGACACTCGATTACTCAGACTTCATCAAGATGATATGCCTCAATCACCTCATTCACCTATTCCGCATGACCTATATAGATTTTGAGACGTTGTCCGTTCACCTTAAACCGCACACCTTCCTTGTTTTCCAACTCAACCGCTCCATGAGGGAATAATTGGGTGATCAAGTAAGGTCCAGTCCATTTAGACTTGAGCTTGCCTGGAAACAAGCGCAATCTAGAGTTGAATAAAAGCACCGAATCCCCAATCATAAACTCTCGTTTCTCGATTTTTAGGTCATGGTATTTCTTCATCTTTTCCTTGTAGAGGGCTGAGCTTTCATAAGCCTTTAGGCGAAATTCATCGAGTTCATTTAACCCATTTAATCGTTGTTCTGCAGCTTCGTTCCAGTCCATTTTTAGCTTCTTCATAGCCCACATGGCTTTATGCTCTAATTCAATCGGAAGATGACATGCTTTACCATATACTAGTTGGTATGGTGACATACCTATGGGAGTCTTATATGCTGTCCGGTAAGCCCAAAGCGCATCATCAAGCCTCCTTGACCAATCTGTTCTACTAGCATTCACTGTTTTTGACAAAATCTGTTTGATTTCCCTATTTGATACTTCAACTTGCCCACTAGTTTGAGGATGGTAAGGAGTGGCCACATTATGGCGAACCCCATATTTCTCCTATAATCCCTTGAACAATTTGTTGCAAAAGTGGGATCCGCCATCACTAATAATCGCCCGTGGAGTACCAAATCGAGAGAATATATTCTTCTTCAAGAATGCAATGACACTCTTCCCCTCATTATTCGCGAGGGCGATGACTTCCACCCACTTGGATACATAATCAACTGCTACTAAAATATACTTCATTCCATGAGAACTCACAAACGGACCCATAAAGTCAATACCCCAAACATCAAATAACTCAATTACAAGAATGGGGTTTAGAGGGAGCTCTTGCTTTCTTGAAATGCAGCCATCTCTTTGGCATCTATCACATGCTTTGGCGAACTCATGAGCATCTTGATGAATAGTTAGCCAATAGTAACCACTTTAAGATCTTATGAGCAGTTCGGACACCACTATGATGTCCACCAAAGGGTGAGGAATGGCATGCCTCTAAAATACTCAACATCTCAACTTCCGGCACACAACGCCGAATAAAACCATCAGCACAGCTCCTGTATAAGTATGGTTCATCCCAAAAGAACTTCTTCACATCATACATGAACTTTTTCCTTTGATGAAAAGACAGGTCCGATGGAACAATATCACTAGCTAAGTAGTTCGCAAAATCTGCGAACCACGGAATCAGGTCTTGTGAGGCAGCCAATACATGCTCATCGGGGAACGTGTCATTAATATCAGTCTTATCCCCCAACTCTCGCATAGCTTCATCTTCTAAACGGGACAAGTGATCAGCAACTTGATTTTCGGTCCCTTTTCTATCCCTTACCTCAAAGTCAAATTCTTGCAGTAGTAATACCCAACGAATTAACCTTGGTTTCGCATCCTTCTTTGCCATCAAATATCTCAGGGCTGAATGCTCAGTATGCACTATAACTCTAGTACCTACCAAATAGGAGAGAAATTTTTCAAAAGCAAATACTACGGCAAGGAGCTCTTTTTAAGTGACTGTATAGTTCTTCTGAGCTTCATTGAGGGCTTTACTAGCATAGTAAATGGGATGAAGGATTTTGTCCCTTCTTTGTCCCAATACTACACCAAGGGCAACCCCACTCGCATCACACATTACCTCAAGTGGACTGCTCCAATCCGGAGAAATAATGATAGGTGCATATACCAGTTTTTCTTTGAGATCGCCGAATGCTTTAAGACATGATTCATCAAAAGAAAATTTACAATCTTTCTCTAACAGTTTGCACAATGGATGTGCAATTTTTGAGAAATCTTTGATGAATCTCCTGTAAAAACCTGCATGCCCAAGAAAGCTTCTCACACCTTTTAGAGAGATAGGTGGAGGAAGTCTCTCTATCACCTCGACTTTGGCTCGATCAACTTCTATGCCCTTTTCTGAAATACGATGGCCCAAAACAATACCTTCTTTGACCATGAAGTGGCATTTTCCCCAATTGAGAACTAAATTACAGTCTTCACATCTCTTAAGAACCTCAGATAAATGGCTCAAACATTGCTCGAATGATTCACCAACCACAGAAAAATCATCCATAAAGACCTCAATAGTATCTTCCACCATGTTGGAGAATATTGACATCATACATGTCTGAAATGTGGCGGGTGCATTGCACAACCCAAACGGCATTCTCTTGAACGCAAAGGTCCCATATGGACAAGTAAAAGTGGTCTTCTCTTGATCTTCTGGTGCAATAGAGATCTGATTGTACCCTGAATAACCATCAAGAAAACAGTACCACCCTTTTCCGGCGAGTCTATCCAACATCTGATCCATGAAGGGCATGGGAAAATGGTCCTTTTCGGTCCATGCATTTAATTTCCGGTAATCCATACACACCCTCCATCCAGTCACTGGCCTCATTGGAACAAGTTCATTTTTTTCATTGGGGACCATAGTCATTCCCCCTTTCTTAGGTACACACTGAACAGGGCATACCCAACTACTATCGGCGATTGGATAAATTACTCCAGCATCCAACCATTTTATGATTTCCTTCTTCACGACCTCTTGCATAGGTGGATTTAAGCGTCTCTGGTGCTTAATACTTGGCTTATGATTGGGCATGAGTTGGATTTTATGATAACAAATACCAGGAGGGATCCCAATAATGTCCGCAATGGTCCACCCAATAGCTCTTTTGAACCTTTTTAGCACTTTGACCAAACTCTCAACTTGTTGTTTATTCAGATCTGATGCAATGATTACCGGCAATGTATCACCCTTTCCTAAGAATTCATACCTGAGATGCGGTGGGAGAGCTTTTAGCTCTAGCTTTGGAGCCTCCTCTATGGATGGTTTAGCGGGTGGAGACTCGCGATTCTTCATGTCTAGCTCATATTTCTTCGGTTTAAATCGAACATTACCACGATCAAGAGCAGCGACTAATGACATATATTCTTCAATGCTTTCATTATCAAAATTCATTATCACTGCCGCTAGTGCTTCTACACCTAGACGTTCTTCTATTTGTGTCTCGGGTGATTCACCAACTTTGTAGGATATGGCAGATACCGATTGGAGCTCACTACTCTGCCGCATGGACCTACAAATGTTGAAAGTCACTTCTTCATTGTTCAACCGAAATTTCATCTGCCCCTTTTCCATATCAACTAAAGCTCTACCCGTAGCAAGGAATGGCCTCCCAAGAATAATAGGCACCTCAAAATCGACTTCACAATCAAGAATGACAAAATCTGCTGGAAATATGAACGACTCCACTTTTACTAGCACATCATGGAGTATCCCTATAGGCCTTTTTACTGTTCGATCGGCCATCAGTAGCCGCATCGCAGTAGGCTTTGGGTTACCTAAACCCAACTTCTTGTAAATCGATAGGGGCATGAGATTTATGCTTGCCCCCAGATCACATAATGCTTTCGCAAAATGTAATAACCCGATTGTACAAGGAATAGTAAATGCACCCGGATCTTCTTTCTTTTGCACCAAAGACCTTGTAGCAATAGCACTACAATGCTGCATTCTGTCATCATCCTCAAAAGTGACCGATCTTTTCTTTGTAACCAAATCTTTCATAAACTTGGCATAACCGGGCATTTGTTCAAGAGCTTCTACCAAAGGGACATTGATAGAAAGTTGCTTCAACATTGTTATAAAACGCCGATATTTGCCATCCTCGGTCTTTTTTACTAATCTTTGAGGAAAGGGGGGTGGAGGTCTGGGCATGGGATTTACCTTTTTAGGTACTTCAGCATCTTTTTCTGTGTTATCTTCTACTTCATCACTAACCTCTACCACTTTATTATTATCTTTCATCACCTTTTCCACAATAGACGGTATAGGTGGGTCAATAGTTTGTTTACCACCACGAGTAGTAATTGCCATACAGTGTCCATCATTTTTCGGATTTTGGACAGTGTTGCTAGGAAGAGTGCCCGGTAGCCGTGTGTTCACAGTTGCAGATAATTGAGCCATTTGCAATTCAAGCTGCTTAATTGATATGGCATGTGTATCAACTTTCTGTCCAATACCTGCTACATCACTCCTTAACTCTTTGGTGTGCTCATCACTAGCATCGAACCTCCTCATCATCTTGTGCAACATATCCTCAACTCGCGCCATACTCCTCCACCATCCCTAGGAGCAACTTCACGATTTTGAGGAGGAACATAGGGCCCACTCCTCTCATTTCTGTTACCATAGTTACCCCTGTTGAAGTTGTTGTCGCGGTTGTAATTTCCATCACGAACATAATTACCCTCACGGTTGTAGTTACCATAGTTCCGACCTTGATTTCCTTGACCTTGGCGCCAATTCTCCTGATTGGAGCCTTGGGCATTCGGTCGGAAACCCCCGTCTGATCATTTACTGCATAAGAATCTTCCTCATAATAATATTCATCAGTTGGTGGTGGTGGTTTAGACAAGTAGTTTACTGCGTTTATCTTCTCTGCACCCCCAGTGACATGTTTTAACACCAACCCAAGCTCAGTTCTCATCTGTGCCATCTCTTCACGAATCTATCTGTGGCTGGGTTGTGTGTGGATTGTACTGCAAAAGTATTTCTCCCAGTATCTGTCTTCCTAGTACTCCATGCTTTATTATTCCGGGAGATTTTCTCTAATTTTTCGGCAATTTCAGCATAAGGACACTCCCCATAAGAACCACCTGCTATAGTATCCAATACCGCTTTATTATTATCATCCTGTCCCCGGTAGAAGTATTCTTTCAGTGACTCATCATCTATGCGGTGATTGGGGACACTTCTCAAAAACGAAGTGAACCTATCCCAAGAACTACTAACTGACTCTCCTGGTAGTGCCACAAAGTTGTTCACTCTGTCTTTGTGATTTAGTTTCTTGGAGACCGGGTAGTAACGTGCTAAGAAAACGTCCCTCAGTTGGTTCCAAGTGAAAATTGAGTTATAAGGGAGCTCAGTGAACCAAATGGCAGCCTCTCCCGTCAGTGAGAGAGGAAATACTCTTAGCCCTATTACATCCAAATTCAAATCAGGCCTCCCTACACAGCTTTTACACACTGCCCTCACCTTAGCTATATGGGCATGTGGGTCCTCAGACGGTAGTCCTGAAAACAAACCTCTAGCCGTGAGCATTTGCATTAGACTACTAGTGACTACAAAGGTGTGACCTTCTGGTAGAGGGGGCAAGACAAGTGGCCCATCAGAATCTGCAATATTGTCATAACCTCTGTAGTATTCTTGAGGACGTGGAGCGGATTATGTCCCCTTTGTGCACCTTGATCAGGATTAACAGGTAATAATCGACCATGAGCATCAACCGGAGCTGGGATGTTCAGGTTTGGATCATCATCATTTATACCCAAGTTTCGATTCATTTTGCGTAGTGTACGCTCTAACTCGTGATCGTAGGGAAACAAGGGTTCTCTTCCTCTCCGTGTATTTGGCATACAAGGACGTCAAACCTGGCAAAATCAAAAACAACAGAAAAAGTAAAATCAGGAAAATATTGACTAAATTTTAGTAATAAATTTAAGTTAATCTAAAAGCTACTTTCCCCGGCAGCGGCGCCAAAATTTGATACGCTCAAACTTACTTCTCAAATAAGAAGTAAAGCGGTCGTATCAAGTAAAGAACCCAACTAATGAGGTTGGGATCGATCCCACAAGGAAAATAGTTCAGACTTAACTTTATTTTATTATTACTATTATTTAGCCAACTATTTTCCAATAAACCAAAAGACAAAAAGGGGGGTTTTATTTCTAAATTAATGAAACTGATTAACTAAATAAGAATGAACAACTAACAAATTCAACTTTCGAAGTTTTAATCAAATTATAAAAGTAACTAGGGCTTTAGTGTTCCCCACAGGTTCCTAACTTGGTAAATCTAACTTTAACAGTTCTATCCTGATATCTTGCATGTAAAGTGATAAGTTATGTATCTCTAAATCCTTGGTCCGGCATCTAGAGAATTTCACTCCGCACCTTGGTCCGGCTACGTGTGTTGCTATACTAACCTTATCTTTACCTCATATTAAACATCGTACTCGGTATTTGACTAAGCTATTAACTCGTACCAACCAATACTAGCCTATTAGATAGTATACACTAAATCTATGTTGATAATTCTTTTCCTATTATCTACCTCCTTGGTCCGGCAAGTAGAATTAAGGCGAGTTCTAACGTTGGCCACCGTTAAAAAGACTTCTAAACGAAAGAATTATCAATACATGCAAGAACCACTCTAGAATTGTTATTGAAGTTAGATTATTACCTTGTTATTCACCCATGGTTCCCACAACCCTAGCTATGAAGTTTAGTTACCCATGTTCGTAATTACAAAATTCATATTGCTAATGGAAGAATTCATGCACTTACTTTTATGAAGACAAATAATTTCCCAGAATTTAACTTGATTAATCAACGAAATCACCAACAATCAATTCCCGAAAAATATCTTAATTCCCAAAATCGAGAATTTTATAATATAATAGAAGAACTATAAACTAAAAATTATCCAGAAAGTCTAACCCCAAAAACGAGGTTTTTCCAACTATTTATAATAAAAAACGAAACCTAATCAAATAAGAATTCTATTTACTAAAAATCTGTCCAAACGCGTCTGGGTCAACGGACCACGTGACGGACCGTCATGGACACGATGGACCGTCATAGACTCCGTCGTCCCATACTTCACCATTCTTCTGTTGCTTTCTTCATTCCCCTCGACGGACAGGTATGACGGACCGTTTCAAGCACGACGGTCCGTCGAGGGTCTTCGTTCCAAAATACTTCAATTCTTGGAATTTGGGTACTGGGACTACTCTCTGATCATTACGACGAACCAGCAGGACGGACCGTCGTAGCTGTGACGGTCCGTAATGGATTTCCGTAATCCCACACTTGGTCAGACTTCCCCAAATTTCCTTCAGCAACTTATCCCTTCACTACGATGCCACCTACGGACCGTCACAGCCGCGACGGACCGTCATAGGTTCCGTAGGTGGTCTCTTCTGCAATTCTTTCTCAAAAACTCCCGCGTTCATCCTTGGACAGATTTTATGCAAACAAAGAGAAACTTATATCAAAATCAACACAAAAAGGCTCTCGACACACACTAAACTTAAGGAAAAAGCATTAGAAAATACCGTGAAACCATGGTACATCAGTAACCGATGTGCTTGTCCTCGAAAAGGACTAAGAAAAGCCCTTAGCTTCAATCATAGCACATCATAGGTCAAAAAGTGCGGAAAATTTAAAACTTTGCAAATATTGATGTTTACATAAACCTCTCACATACTACATATGGAGTTTACTTAGACTTTTCGCATATGAATCTTAGTTAGACTTATCGTTTAGAAAATATAACCAACATATAGGAATTTAATCTAATACTTTGTCTCACATTGAACCATCAAAGACGAAGTAAAACATTCGAGCATTGCCCTCAATACAAGTACATATTGTCACATAGGGCTTACAACAGTATCTTCAAGAATAGGAAGGAAATGAATGTTTTTAGACTATAACAAAACTGCTACTAAGGTAGATGAAGGGCACCATCCACGAAATTGACACAAACTACTTGGAGGATGAAATCCAAGTATCCTTGCAAAGCGGTCAAGAAGCTCTTCACTGACCGGAACCTACAATGTTGGGGAAAAAGGGAGAAAATATGGGTTAGTATGCACACATATCATCAATGCATGACAAAAAAACATTTTAGTCAAAATCATGCTTTTTATCGATTTAACTCAGCATGCACATATAGTAAGCATATTAAGTCAAGTTAACATAATATCAACCAAACATGTAGACCACCTAAGCAATTCTTGTGCAATACCAAAGATAGATCCCATAACCATATCTAAATCTAAGTATTACATTAAGCAACCCACTACATACTTACAACATATTCTGATAATTCATCATGACATTCTTAATACATCAATACTACTCATGGCTTGTCAACATAGTCATAATCATAATCATAAAAGAACACTACTAGAACTATCCCTTAGGATCACACATGTGCAATGTGAGAGAGAAGCCCCATACCCTCCCTCACACGATATAGTATCCTTTAGGATAATCCTAATAAGAGTTCACATACTTAATTTATTCATTTACATTTACACTAGGGAAAGAAGTGAAATAATTTAGATTAGACCATGTGAGCTACATGGAATCTGGTGTTCTACTCTCACACCAAAAAGAGAGGGTTAACACTTGCCTAAGGTGTAACCATTCATACATAGTTATCTAGATTGATCCAGTAAACTAGAGTCCTATGTGGGCACATTGTTAAGGGTCAAGGAGATTGTTGCTAGGAACCTAACTTACTAAGGTGGGAGTTACCATCACATGAGACATCACTTAACTTGGGACTCCAGACTTACTAACGTGAGGAAACACATGTGGGATGCCGGACTTACTAAACATGACACCTCCATCTCATTTACATGCCCTTTCGATGCTAAGCATCTATTCCCTTTACTAATCATCTTATATCATCATACAAGATCACATTGGTCCCTTCTAGACCCTCATGTAGTTATCATATTAGCTCATAGGTTATCATAAGTGAGAACAATCATTTCACTTTAGACACCACTTCACAAGTGAGTAAACCTTTCACTTAATACTGTGTTATAATAATAAGAAACTACTTTCAATCATATAATATT
>JAJJBR010000927.1:20000-25000 GCA_022817965.1 Solanum lycopersicoides
TACTAATAGATTTAATGAAATCTCAAAGAAGCCCACGTTCAAGGTATTACTCAGTAAATACATATATATATCTTATATATCTTAACTTAAGATTTACTATTCTAGCTTAATTCAAATTGAATTTTTTTGAATCCTTTTATTTGCGAGGAGCTGGATGAGAAGAAACTCTCACGTCCGGTTCTGTAGTAGAGATGGAATTCAGAACCAACCATCAACTATAACCCCAAAAGAACCAGATTCCGTAAACAACATAGAGGCAGAATGAAGGGAATATCTTATCGAGGTAATCGTATTTCTTTCGGTAAATATGCTCTTCAGGCACTTGAACCTGCTTGGATTACATCTCGACAAATAGAAGCAGGCCGACGGGCAATGACACGAAATGCACGTCGTGGTGGAAAAATATGGGTACGTATATTTCCAGACAAACCAGTTACACTAAGACCCGCAGAAACACGTATGGGTTCAGGAAAAGGATCCCCTGAATATTGGGTAGCTGTTGTTAAACCGGGGCGAATACTTTATGAAATGGGTGGAGTAACAGAAAATATAGCCAGAAGGGCTATTTCACTAGCAGCATCCAAAATGCCTATACGAACTCAATTCATTATTTCGTAATGTAATAGAAAAAAATGTAGAAAGGGCTCTTAGATATGAAAGAAAACCGCATGTTTCTTTTTTTTGGACAAAAATATTTCTTTTTTTTTTCTTCGCCCTTTGCATTCAAAGAACGGATTAAAAAAATGATTCAACCTCAGACCCATTTAAATGTAGCGGATAATAGCGGGGCTCGAGAATTGATGTGTATTCGAATCATAGGAGCTAGCAATCGTCGATATGCTCATATTGGTGACGTTATTGTTGCTGTGATCAAAGAAGCAGTACCAAATATGCCCCTAGAAAGATCAGAAGTAGTCAGAGCTGTAATTGTGCGTACCTGTAAAGAACTCAAACGTGACAACGGGATGATAATACGATACGATGACAATGCTGCAGTTGTTATTGATCAAGAAGGAAATCCAAAAGGAACTCGAATTTTTGGTGCAATCGCCCGGGAATTGAGAGAATTAAATTTTACTAAAATAGTTTCATTAGCTCCCGAGGTATTATAAAATGAAATTGTGATCTGTTTCGAGTGGGGTATTTGAAAGAAATAGATTAATTAGTAGATTGTGTCTCACGCATATATCTTTAATAATTCATATCATATTCAAAAATAAATAAGTAAAAAACACGTTGATTATATCAAATTTGGAGACCCCAATAATTTTAGTTCATCATGGGCAGGGACACTATTGCTGAGATAATAACTTCTATACGAAATGCTGATATGGATCGAAAAAGGGTGGTTCGAATAGCATCTACTAATATTACCGAAAATATTGTTCAAATACTTTTACGAGAGGGTTTTATCGAAAACGTGAGAAAACATCGAGAAAACAACAAATACTTTTTGGTTTTAACCCTGCGACATAGAAGGAATAGGAAAAGACCCTATAGAAATATTTTAAATTTAAAACGAATCAGTCGACCTGGTCTACGAATCTATTCTAATTATCAACGAATTCCGCGAATTTTAGGTGGAATGGGGATTGTAATTCTTTCTACTTCTCGAGGTATAATGACAGACCGAGAGGCTCGACTAGAAGGAATAGGTGGAGAAATTTTGTGTTATATCTGGTAATCCTTTATAATATGCAAATTGGATTCGAAACTTCCTATTTGCGAAAAAGGGGGGAGAGTTGTCTAATATCTTTCGCATTAGTTGATACCTCAAAGGAACTTTGTTTTATACAGATACTGCCAGGAGATAGAGTCAAAATTGAAGTAAGTCCTTATGATTCAACCAAAGGACATATAATTTATCGACTCCACAACAAAGATTTGAAGGATTAGGTTTTCAACTTCACCATTCCTTTCGTGGGAATACAATTCGAGATGAAAAATTTCAAGAAACTTATTTTCTTCCAAGAAATAGATTCAGAATTAAGGTAAGGAATGATAAATATGAAAATAAGAGCTTCCGTTCGTAAAATTTGTGAAAAATGTCGACTAATCCGTAGGAGGGGGCGCATTATAGTAATTTGTTCCAACCCGAGACATAAACAAAGACAGGGCTAATCAGACTTGCCAGAAGAGCCGATGTACAAATAAAGAATCTGTTTTGACATGAAATGGATATATCCATATATCTCTGACTCATATTTACGAGATGATAAAATATGGCAAAAGCTATACCGAAAATTAGTTCGCGTCGGAATGGACGTATTAGTTCACGTAAGGGTGCACGTAGAATACCAAAGGGAGTTATTCATGTTCAAGCAAGTTTCAATAATACCATTGTCACTGTTACAGATGTACGGGGTCGAGTAGTTTCTTGGTCCTCAGCTGGTACTTCTGGATTCAAAGGTACGAGAAGAGGAACACCGTTTGCTGCTCAAACCGCAGCAGCAAACGCTATCCGTACAGTAGTGGATCAAGGTATGCAACGAGCAGAAGTCATGATAAAAGGTCCCGGTCTCGGAAGAGATGCAGCATTACGAGCTATTCGTCGCAGTGGTATACTATTAACTTTCGTACGGGATGTAACTCCGATGCCACATAATGGCTGTAGACCTCCGAAAAAAAGACGTGTGTAGAACTGAACATTGAAGAAATCTCAAGAGAAATAAAAGATTCGATGATCTAATCAAATAATAGTACTATGGTTCGAGAGAAAGTAACAGTATCTACTCGGACACTACAGTGGAAGTGTGTTGAATCAAGAACAGACAGTAAACGCCTTTATTATGGACGCTTTATTCTGTCTCCACTTATGAAAGGCCAAGCCGACACAATAGGCATTGCGATGCGAAGAGCTTTACTTGGGGAACTAGAAGGAACATGTATCACACGTGTAAAATCTGAGAAAGTACCACATGAATATTCTACCATAACGGGCATTCAAGAATCGGTACATGAAATTTTAATGAATTTGAAAGAGATTGTATTGAGAAGTAATTTATATGGAACTTCTGAGGCGTCTATTTGTGTCAAGGGTCCTGGATATGTAACTGCTCAAGATATCATCTTGCCACCTTATGTGGAAATCGTTGATAATACACAACATATAGCTAGTTTAACGGAACCAATTGATTTTTGTATTGGATTACAAATAGAGAGAAATCGTGGATATCTTATAAAAACGCCACATAACTTTCAAGATGGAAGTTATCCTATAGATGCTGTATTCATGCCTGTTCGAAACGCGAATCATAGTATTCATTCTTATGGGAATGGGAATGAAAAACAAGAGATACTTTTTATCGAAATATGGACAAACGGAAGTTTAACTCCGAAAGAAGCACTTCATGACGCATCCCGAAATTTAATTGATTTATTTATTCCCTTTTTACATATGGAGGAAGACAACTTATATTTACAGGACAATCAACACACGGTTCCTTTATCCCCTTTTACCTTTCATGATAAATTGGCTAAACTCATAAAAAACAAAAAAAAAATAGCATTGAAATCGATTTTTATTGACCAATCAGAATTGTCTTCCAGGATCTATAATTGCCTCAAAATGTCCAATATATATACATTATTGGACCTTTTGAATAACAGCCAAGAAGATCTTATGAAAATTGAACATTTTCGTAGCGAAGATATAAAACAGATATTGGGCATTTTAGAAAAATATTTCGTAATTGATTTAGCAAAAAATAAGTTTTAAATCTATTGGACTTACTTAGTGAAAATAGATTGAAAAAGCACAATTTAGCACAATTAATATATCATATATTAGATATTAGAAAGAAATTAATAATGAAATTGAATAGATGTATCTAGGGAGAATTCGCTTTGAAGAAACTATTCCCTAGATACATATGTCGTGTTAGTTCACAATTGAATCAATTAAAAAATTTAAAAAAGACCTAAAGTTAGGGATTTATCAATAGGTAATGTTGCACCAATGCCCAACCAAAGGGCGACTGCGGTACCAATCAAAAAGACAGTCGTCGCTACTGGACGGCGAAATGGATTTTGGAATTTATTAACATTCTCTAAAAAAGGTACTGTTAATAATCCCGCAGGTACTGAAACCATTAAAAGAACCCCCAATAATTTATTGGGCACTGTACGAAGTATTTGAAATACAGGAAAGAAATACCATTCAGGTAAGATTTCCAAAGGGGTTGCAAATGGATCCGCCGGTTCACCAATCATTGATGGTTCTAAAACGGCTAAGCCTACATTACATGCAATAGTACCTAGAATTACTACTGGAAAAATATATAAAAGATCATTGGGCCATGCGGGCTCGCCATAATAATTATGACCCATACCCTTAGCCAATTTAGCTCTTAATACAGGATCATTCAAGTCAGGTTTTTTTGTTATTGGGATAGGTGAATTCTTATAGATCCATCCCCCGAGGGAACTGGACATGATAATTTTTAATCATCCAGCTCGAGCAAGAATAAAAAGAACCAAACGAATCCATATATCCATAGAAAATATCTATATGGTACCTGTATTTACACATACACATATATGATATAGGAATGGTTCAATATAAGAAAAATTTGACTGAATTCTTTTTTATGGAGTTGCAACTCTCCATTACAAAACAAAGAATTCCGTTCTTACAAGTAAATACTCAAGACCCAAGTAGGCTTACAAATCAGATCATGATATGATCAAGTGCTTTCTGGGTCGTCTCAGACCTTCTAATTGGTATTTATCTCCAAAATGCTTGGAGATACACATACAAGGTTTGCTTGTTACTAATATAGTCTAGCCTCTCTTCTTCTTTAGATCCCTTGTTTCACTCCGATAGTAGTATTGATCGTGTCAATGCAGAGGAAATGAATACATTTACATACTATTAAATCTTATAAGTGAACTAGATAAAAGGGAATCAAGATTCCCTTTTATCTAGTTCACTTATACTGGATCTTACGGAGCCTGCTCATGTACAACATGATTCGGATCATAGAAAAGATTCTCTTTAA